>JAXRKP010001559.1:72500-107500 GCA_037039925.1 Doris montereyensis | reverse complement strand
GCTACCAAGCAATCACGTTAGAGCCATCGTGACTGAGGAAAAGGAAGCTATCACCGACGCCTGCCAACTGCCCACGGCACGTGACTGGGAAAAGTGGAAACTGCCACTGGCGCCTGCCAACTGCCCACAGACTGGGGCAAAACTGGAAGCTACACCACCTGCCCGCAGCACGTGACTGGCAAAACTGGAAGCTACCACCAGCGCCTGCCAACTGCCCACGGCACGTGACTGGGGAAAATGGAAGTTACCACTGGCGCCTGGCGTGGGAAAACTGGAAACTACCACCAGCGCCTGCCAACTGCCCACGGCACGTGATTGGGAAAAGTGGAAACTGCCACTGGCGCCTGCCAACTGCCTACAGCACGTGACTGGCAAAACTGGAAGCTACCACTGGCGCCTGCCAACTGCCCATGGCACGGACTGGGGAAAATGGAAGTTACCACTGGCGCCTGCCAACTGCCTACAGCACGTGACTGGCAAAACTGGAAGCTACCTCCGCGCCTGCCAACTGCCCGTACGCGTGACTGGGAAAAGTGGAAGCTACTGGAGTGTGACAGTCCATCGCGCCCTCTCAATGACCTTGGAGGGTCATGGAATACACCACTCTATGATAACGTCGATAATATATATATATGTTGTATTGTCTTAGTCTTACTTTCAGTGCTATGAACGTTGGCACCATTGCACCCATTTTTTGCATGTAGGTTTCAAATAGCCTGCGTTAAGTTCTCTATTGAATCAAATCACCATTTGAATTGATTGGAAAAATATCAACTATTGAATCAAATCAGTATTTGAATTGATTGGAAAAATATCAACTATTGAATCAAATCAGTATTTGAATTGATTGGAAAAATATCAACTATTGAATCAAATCAGTATTTGAATTGATTGGAAAAATATCAACTATTGAATCAGATCAGTATTTGAATTGATTGGCTAAAGATCAACTATTGGATCAAATCACCATTTGAATTGATTGGCAAAAGATCAACTATTGACTCAAATCAGTATTTGAATTGATTGGAAAAATATCAACTATTGAATCAAATCAGTTTTGAATTGTTTGGAAAAAGATCAACTATTCAATCAAATCACCATTTGAATTGATTGGCAAAAGATCAACTATTCAATCAAATCAGTATTTGAATTGATTGGAAAAATATCAATTGTTGAATCAAATCAGTATTTGAATTGATTGGAAAGATATCAACTATTGAATCAAATCAGTATTTGAATTGATTGGAAAGATATCAACTATTGAATCAAATCAGTATTTGAATTGATTGGAAAACAAATCAACTATTCAATCAAATCAAACCGTCTGAGTTCAAGAGGAGTAAGTCAACTTGCCCTTAAGGCCGTTTCGACCCATAGAGGCGGAGGAGCTTAATAATCCCGGTGTCAATAGCGGGAAGGAACAGGTCGTAATATAATAACCACCTCCTGGCCAGGACGCTGGTCTGACGCAGTTCTTTACTCCCAAGCTAGTGAATTTGTGTACCCATTTGCACCTGGGTAGAGCGGTGAAGATGCGTGCTGAGTGTCTTTCCCAAGAAGGTACACAACGGCAGAGCTAGGATCCGAACTTGGGACCTCTTGATCCCCAGTCCGGCAGCCAAACCGCTGACTCGCGACAATCATGTGCCATCAGTCAGTCCTCTCTGTTGTCAGTCAGGTGAACTTACAAAAATACTATACGCACACACATACACAGCCACACACTCTCCCATCCCCAGATATAATTACAAATAGCACTTAAAAATCATCAGATAAAAATAGCACAGTTCATATTTAAATACTTGATTTATGACACAGCAACAAGAGGTGTATATAGGTTTTACACACAATATTCAACATTGTTTGCCATCGGCACTCATTTTACCCTAGCAGTACATCAAAGCTGTGGAATGGACTGCCAACAGAAACAAAACTGGGCAATCAATTAAATAGTACTGAAGATTTTAAAAACAGAATTAAATACATCACATTGAAACCAAAACTGGATACAAATTTTTTGTGTTAAATCAAAATATCTTGTGATGACAGTAGTATTCAAGAATTGAGTTGGTCAGTTATTATTCTGAAGAAGAAAATGAAGAAGAGGAAGAAAATGAAGAAGAGGAAGAAGGAAGAGGAAGAAGAAGAAGAAGAAGAAGAAGAAGAAGAAGAAGAAGAAGAAGAAGAAGAAGAAGAAGAAGAAGAAGAAGAAGAAGAAGAAGAAGAAGAAGAAGAAGAAGAAGAAGAAGAAGAAGAAGAAGATTCTCCTAGGCTATGCGTTGGATGCAAAATGCAATTTTTGTTTTTTTTTTAAAGGAGGTTCTTCACGGCACCGTCATTTATTTTTCAGAGTTTCATTTTAAGCGGGTTCTAGTCTCAAAAACTTGATGTAATCAGAGGTTGATGTAATCAGAGGCTGATGGCCCAAAGAAACAATAAGGAAAACAACTGGACCGGCAACCGGCTTCATTAGCGTTAAAGGGGAACGGGTGATAGTAATCACCTCCTGGACACGATGCTTGCACCATCTGCACCTGGGTCGAGTGGGGAAAATGCCTTCAGTATTGTCTTTCCCAAGGAACACAACATCGGACCTAGCTTTGCCAGGATTCAAACCCTGGACCTCTTATCCCAAGTTTGGCAGCCTAATCACTTGGTCACTGATGCCATAAAGCAGAACAACCTTTATCTATAAACATAAATCATCAAATTTACAATTGTTGTTATGTTGATAACATTCTCATATAACTCCATTGACTAAATATTAGGATGCTCCTTCAAGTCTGATCACGGCCAATAGAGCCAGAGCTTATCCCAATTTCTATAGTTAATTGTTAGTTGATAACAATCTCCTCTTGACAGGATGCTAGTCTGACACAGGTTTTTACTCCCAATCTGGCGCTTGCACCCATTTTGCACCTGTAGTCGAGTGGGAAAATGCATGCTAAGTGTCTTTCCCAATGAAACAAACATTGGGCCTGGTTTTGATAGGGATTCGAACCCGGGACCGCATCATCCCCAGCTTGGCAGCCTTACCACTCGGCCACTGATGCCCCTAGTGGCAAAGACAAACAGTGAGGCAAGCAGCATGTCGAAAGTCATGAGCAATTGACATAAAATAATATTATCGTCATAAAACCCTGCAGAAACGAAGACGAGAATAGATAGAGAAAAGAAAATTCTTCAGGCACCAATGGAATGAAACACTCGTGGCCTCTGACCTCCGCCTCGACACACCCATCGCTTCGCTTCAAATTCAAATAACCTTTTCATCGTTAAAAGATAAACAGTGAAGCAAAGGCTATGTCAAAAGTGAAGGAAATGACATTGAATAATACAAGGCGAAATATGAGGAGCAGGGTTAGCTTGCTTAGCAATGGCAGTGTGCTTTCTTTTCATGATGATGGTGAGGGAAATGACATTGAATAAAATTAAAAGCCCCATAGGAATAAAGACGAGACAAATAAAAGGCATAAACAGGAAAAAAAAACCTGGCCACCGTGAGGATCGAACCAGCGACCTGTGCGTTGGCAGCCATCGCCTCACCCTGTGAAAAGGAAAGCGTGCTACCAACTGATTCGATTCCCAGGGTGGCCCAGTAATTTGTCTCCTCTTTGTTTCGATTCTATATATACATTCCTTGTATTTGTCTCCTCTTTGTTCCTATGTCTTTTATTATTCCTTGTATTTGTCTCTCTTTGTTTCGATGTCTATATATATGCATTCCTTTATTTTGTCTCCTCTTCCCTTTGTATTTATCTCCTCTTTGTTTCGATGTCTATATACATCCTTGTATTTGTCTCCTCTTTGTTTCGATGTATAGTACATTTTGTATTTGTCTCCTCTTTGTTTCGATGTCTATATATACATTCTTTGTATTTGTCTCCTCTTTGTTTCGATGTCTTCTATACATTCTTTTGTATTTATCTCCTCTTTTGTTTCGATGTCTATATGTTGTTGTATTTGTCTCCTCTTTGTTTCGATGTCTATATGTACATTCCTTGTATTTGTCTCCTCTTTGTTTCGATGTCTATAACATTCATTCAATTTATCTCCTCTTTGTTTTTGTCTATATATACATTCCTTGTATTTATCTCCTCTTTGTTTCGATGTCTATATGTACATTCCTTGTATTTGTCTCCTGATATTTGTATTTGTCTCCTCTTTGTTTCGATGTCTATATACATTCCTTGTATTTGTCTCCTTTTGTTTCAATGTCTATATATACATTCCTTGTATTTGTCTCCTCTTTGTTTCGATGTCTATATATACATTCCTTGTATTTGTCTCCTCTTTGTTCCTATAGGGCTAACAAATCCTTGACACAGGAAGCAGTGATACACAAATTGGATTATTTTTTTTTACACTCCATTAATATAGCAATTTGAATAAAGCCCTTTGAATAAAGCCCTAGTTATAGTTATCAATAAAAAAAATTAAAACACCCGCATGAAAATCAGCAAGAATAGGGCTGCACATCCATTGAGGTCTCTTGCATGACACAGCCAGGAAAATCATTCTGCAAACCAGCCTCTTTTTCAGGTCACGGCAGTTAAGTTTACAAAAGTAAACCTTACTTCATCCTGCATGTGCTGTATGAACGAATGAAAGGATCTGCAATTTTCTTTCTTTGCTTTTAATTGTATTTTTAAACCGATAAAGCAATCATTTTCAAATAGACATAAAATGACGACAAATGGAAATTCATTGAAATGTACTCCATTCACCCACCATATGCGGTGGTCTCTTGCAAAGTGGATGGAGAAGAAATAGCAAGATGAGACTGAGATTAGACGGATGTACAAATAGTATGACAGAAAGAAGGAGTAGGACCTGATAGCAGCAAGCAACCCCGTCCACCGATTTATATTTGGATGAAGATTTTGATACAATCAACGGTTAATATATGAAGGGGTCGTTTCAATAGCGTGCCTCAGTCACAATTACGTCATTTAGAGAAAATTGCCAAAAAACCATGGACTTTGGCACTGTTGGCTTTGGGAATTTTGAAATTTCAAACAGCTGTAAACGTGATCTAACACTTTTCAGGAAGCACGATTTCCATTTATTCCCTAGGATTATCTCTCTGTCTCATTGTCCACGAAAAGGACATAGGCACACTACAGAACAGACCCCTTCATATATTCAACGATATTAAATTAATGATTTAATTTGAGTAAGTGTAAAACATTTTAGAGGGATCTACCATTGTCAACATGTGATTGTGTTATTGTCAATGCCAGTGCTTCAAAACTTGTCGTCTAGTTGTAAAAAAAAACCGTAATTATCTTTTTTACAAGAAGAAAGTCATCATTGTCATTCTTTAAGCTCTACTATTAAAGTCGGAAGACAAGAGGATTTAAACTTTTAAATTATTGTATACATTTAAATGTGTATATATTGTATATAATAATATGTAAACATATTATACACACGATGTCGTTGTTTATCAAGCATTCATCCCTATTTAGTTTCCTCTTTACTATTTTATTTTACATATTGAACACTTTTAGTCCATCAATACAGCAATAAAGCCGTGTAGAAGGCTGTATTATAGTTAATAATAAAAGAAAAAAAACACCCGCATGAAAATCAGCAAGAATATCGCCACTCAATAAAGGAAGGTAGCAATATTTTTTTCTTTTCTGCACAGTACCGTGACTGTGTGCGGATTTCGTATGTCTCTCTCACTTTGGTGTTACAATTTGCTTTTCTATTCATATATAAATATATCAATGTAATTGCCTTTGTCCCACAAACTTGGCAACATCTTTCTTTCCTTTTTTTCTTCTTCTCAAGTACGGAATGTGAAAAAATAGACTGCATGTTAGTATATTCACATAATTACAGTCAGAAATTGGTTGATCTTATGGTTGTTATTGTTATTCGGGGGTGGGGGGCAGGGGGGGTGTGTTTTTGGAATTATTTTTTTAGGAATTTTTGGTTGATGCTTCCCAAGATAAACTGTCGATGGTTATTAAGGCAATTGGGATTTACGGAAAGTTAAGATACTCCTTTGTGAAGCATAAAAGGTGGACGTGTCTTATTGTCCTATCTGCAAACCCGACCCAGGAAACTTGTACTAACTTGCCCGACGGCCCATAATATTTTCAGTGTTGTGATCAGCACAAGGGACCTCCTTTTATCGTCCGTCTCCGATGGGACTAGGTGTCGGTTAACAAAATACTGAGAAGACATGATATTTCAGTCGGAGTAACGGTTTGTTTCTTTGAGTGAACCCCCTGTCCACTGTAGCGTGATCTCAAGGTTTCTAAGTATATGTAACAGACATGGCTCCAGCTATGTTGCATACTCTAATGAAAATAATGTCCGTTGTGTAATCACTGTAAGCGTTTAAAGCAGACCCATATAACTTCTACACACTATTAGAACGAGTACAGAATACATTAAGGGTGGGCGTGGATAAAGTAAAAAAAAACAGTCGGAAAGTCGTCTTATACTTATAGTAAAAAAACAGTCAGAAAATTTTCTTATACTTATAGTAAAAAAATAGTTGAAAAATTGTCTTATACTTATAATAAAAAAACAGTTGGAAAGTTATCTTATACTTATAGTTAAAAAAAACAGTTGGAAATTATTTTATAGTTATAGTTAAAAACAGTCGGAAAATTATCTTGTACTTTTAGTAAAAAAACAGTCGAAAAATTATCTTATAGTTATAGTAAAAAAACAGTCGGAAAATTATCTTATACTTATAGTAAAAAAACAGTCAGAAAATTATCTTATACTTATAGTAAAAAAAACAGTTCGAAAATTATCTTATACATACAGTCAAAAAACAGTCGGAAAATTGTCCTCTACTCATAGTAAAAAAAACAGTTGGAAAATTGTCTTATACTTATAGTTTAAAAAAAACAGTCGGAAAATTGTCTTATACTTATAGTTTTAAAAAACAGTCGGAAAATTGTCTTATAGTTATAGTCAAAAAACAGTCGGAAAATTATCTTATATTTGCAGTAAAAAAAAAACAAAACAGTTATTAAAATTGTCTTATACTTACAGTAAAAAAGTTATGAAAATTGTCATATACTAATAGTCAAAAAACAGTCGGAAAATTATCTTATACTTATAGAATAAAAAACAGTCGAAAAAGTGTCTTATACGTATAGTAAAAAAATAGTCGAAAAATTGTCTTATACCTATAGTCAAAACCAGTTGGAAAATTGTCTTATAGTAAAAAACAGTAGGAACATTGTCTTATAGTCAAAAACAGTAGGAACATTGCCTTATAGTCAAAAACAGTAGGAACATTGCCTTATAGTCAAAAACAGTAGGAACATTGCCTTATGGTAAAAAACAGTAGGAACATTGCCTTATAGTCAAAAACAGTAGGAACATTGCCTTATAGTCAAAAATAGAAGAAATATTGCCTTATAGTCAAAAACAGTACGAACATTGTCTTATAGTAAAAAACAGTAGGAACATTGTCTTATAGTCAAAAACAGTAGGAACATTGCCTTATAGTCAAAAACAGTAGGAACATTGTCTTATGGTAAAAAACAGTAGGAACATTGTCTTATAGTCTTATAGTCAAAAACAGCAGGAACATTGCCTTATAGTCAAAAACAGTCGGAAAATTGTCTTATAGTCTTGCCTTATAGTCAAAACCAGTTGGAAAATTGTCTTATACTTATAGTCAAAAACAGTCGGAAAATTGTCTTATAGTATAGTAAAAAACAGTAGGAACATTGTCTTATAGTCAAAAACAGTAGGAACATTGCCTTATGGTAAAAAACAGTAGGAACATTGCCTTATAGTCAAAAACAGTAGGAACATTGCCTTATAGTAAAAAAACAGTAGGAACATTGCCTTATAGTCAAAAATAGAAGGAACATTGCCTTATAGTCAAAAACAGTACGAACATTGTCTTATAGTAAAAAATAGTAGGAACATTGCCTTATAGTAAAAAACCGTAGGAACATTGTCTTATAGTCAAAAACAGTAGGAACATTGTCTTATACTTATAGTCAAAAACAGTTGGAAAATTGTCTTATACTTATAGTAAAAAACAGTAGGAACATTGTCTTATAGTAAAAAACAGTAGAAACATTGCCTTATAGTCAAAAACAGAAAACAGTACGAACATTGTCGTTTAGTCAAAAATAGTAGGAACATTGTCATTTAGTCAAAAACAGTGGGAAAATTGTCTTATAGTAAAAAACAGTAGGAACATTGTCTTATAGTCAAAAATAGTAGAAACATTGCCTTATAGTCAAAAACAGTAGGAACATTGTCGTTTAGTCAAAAATAGTAGGAACATTGTCATTTAGTCAAAAACAGTGGGAAAATTGTTTTATGGTAAAAAATAGTAGGAACATTGTCTTATAGTGAAAAACAGTAGGAAAATTGTTTAACAGTCAAAAACAGTAGGAACAGTATCGTATCTACACATATATTTGTGATGATTAGACCTGAGCATTTTTTAACTTTAAAAAATATTCCGTTTTTTATCGACCTTACAGAAAACTAAACACTAGGATTAGGAACGGACAAGTTTGACTTTGTCTTTGTTCGTGTTTAACCAGCAGTGGGCTTGCTCGTGTTCCATAGACTGTAGGCTAGCATCAATGGGTAGACTAGTTTGTGTTGAATAGACTAAAAGCTAGCATCAATGGGTAGACTAGTTTGTGTTCAATAGACTGAAAGCTAGCAATAATGTGTAGACTAGTTTGTGTTCAATAGACTGAAAGCTAACATTGATGGATAGATTAATTTGTGTTCAATAGACTGAAAGCTAGCAATAATGTATAGACTAGTTCGTATTCAATAGACTGAAAGCTAATATTGATGGGTAGACTAGTTTGTGTTCAATAGACTGAAAGCTAGCAATAATGCGTAGACTAGTTTGTGTTCAATAGACTGAAAGCTAGCATTGATGTGTTGACTAGTTTGTGTTCAATAGACTGAAAGCTAGCAATAATGTGTAGACTAGTTTGTGTTCAATAGACTGTAAGCTAGCATCAATGGGTAGACTAGTTTGTGTTCAATAGACTGTAGACCAGCATCAATGGGTAGACTAGTTGGTATAAATGACAATAACTTATGCCAGTCATACCTTTCTTCTTAGACACATACAATTCTAATCTGAAAGATTGATACAGTTATAACTTGTTTTTATATACATCTACAAACCTCAAAGCTAGTCCGCAAAATTTCAGATCAAAATTGTGACATCAAACAGAAATTTTATAAATCAGTTCTGCGAATATTCTTATAAATAAAATTCCAGATCAAAGTTATAATATCGAACAGAAATATAAAAAATATTTCACCAAATCTTCTCTTGTTAAACAAGTAGTGATATCAATATCAAACAGAAATATAAAAAATTATTTCACCAAAGCTTCACTGGTTAAATAAGTAGTGATATCAATATCAAACAGAAATATAAAAAATCATTCCGTCAAAGCTTCTCTTGTTAAATAAATGGTGATATCAATATCAAACAGAAATATAAAAATAATAATTTCAGCAGATCTTCTCTTGTTAAAATAAGTTGCTACATCGAACATGAAATTTCTATAAAAAAAAATATCATTCAAGCAGATCTTTTCATTATAATAAGTTGCTATGGTTTGTTTCGTTTCATTGCAATTTACCCCGTCCACCATATGCGGTGATCTCAGGTTGAATTAAGAATGAAAACAAAAATCGAGATGAAAGATATAATATATAAGTAAAGAGAGCGGGAGGGAAAGATAGATGTAAGAGTCACAGAGAGCGCCGCCACACAATGAGCAGCTCCTGACCTACACACACGTGTACCACTTGGACTTGGTAAACTCCGGCTACCGTTCACGTCAGCCACACGGCTCAGGCAAGAACCCGAGCAAAAAAGCAGCCCGCGGCGGCTAGAAATGCGGCCATTATCGCTGTGACCTTCATGGAGCGGGCCGACTCCCTGATGGACAACATGTCCGTCACTTGCACCTGTTGATTGGACAACTGTGTCTTGCTGGCCGCGTCGATGCCACAAATCCAGTTGAAGACCTGACAGGGCAAGTTCAGTGGTGATTCGTTTTCTGCAAGATTGGAATGTAAGAACATCTGTATATAAAAATAATGATTTAGTTAAGTTATATTTTTAGATGAAAAGCTCATAAATTTCTCTCACAGATTTCAAATTCTTAAATTTTAAAGGAAAGAAAAAGAAAGAGAAAAAATATATACTGTTAGAAGGTGTAATAGCACTTAAAGTGGAGGGTTTGTTCTGAGAAGACACTTTTACCACAAATCAGACAAATCTTGTTTACATAACTACTGGATGGAGTAGTTCCTCCACTTCACATTGATGACATAAAAAAAGCTCTGTATCGATACTTTCATATTATACCATTTTTTAGAAACGATATCGGCCCAACCTTAAACACATGAGTATAACAAGTTGGTACTTATTTTAATCATCACAAACTTCTATCCGAAAAATGTACTTTGGAGCAAATTATTTTCAATATTAACTAAGATCAACCTTAAATTATAGGAAACATTCCGTGCACCTGTTATAAGAAAAGTGCCATCCGACATCTTCTTTTTATTTACTGTCCACTGCCCCCAATTTTGGTATACAGCATCTATGATGCAATACAAAATTTCACCCAGTAGCGATCTCTTAACAGTTTTGCAAAAAGATTTTTTTGTGATTAAATTTGCCAAAAGTTGGAAAGGTTGCGTTATGCATTATTTTAAAATTCATGAAATCAAACCTGTTTAATTTATCAAAAATTGCTACTGACTCTGGCTAGATATTGAACCGAATAATGTGTGTGTGAAGTTACAGCCAAATTTGTTCAATACTGAAAAAGCCTACTTGAATTGAAGTTGTGGGTATTTTCACAATGAAATTCAAGATGGCGGCGTTCCCATGGCAACCATGATTAAAAAAATTTTTTACAAATATTTTTGTCAGCTTATTTAGACATGCCAAGTACATTGGTAGTGGTTAAAATTGTCTATATTGAATAATTTAAAAAAACAATATGTTCACGGCATCCCCCCCCCCCCCCCCCGCCAACCTTCCAAGTTCTGGAAGTAAGACCTCGGAGGTTAATAGATGGCTAGGATTTATCCAGGTTTGTGTACTTTTAAGCTTTTTTGATTTGATTTCATTTACACGCATCCACACACAAAAAAGGTGATCTCTTGGTTTTTGGAAGGATTTTATTCTTTTCCTTTTGGCTGCCCTGTCAACAGACAAGAGATCTTTAACATGCACAAATTGTTTTTAAATCTTTACCAGTAAACAGTTTCCTTTTCTAAAATATAAAATAAAAATGCATTACATACATCCCTTTCATTTCAGCTTGACAATTCGACGTTTCATCACAAGACACGATATATGCCACTGATTGTTTTTCACAAAATGTGATACGTGCATTTTCGGCCAACCAGAACTCGGCAAATGATAAACATCCAGCTACACCCACATCCCAGCGGTGCCGAATTTCTTTCAACAGCAGGCACTCCCCTTGGCTGTGTTGAACACTTTGAATATTTTTTTTTAGTTCTACATCCCAGCGGTGCGAATTTCTTTCAATGGTAGGAAATCTCCTTGGCTGCGTTTAACACTCTGAATCTTTGTTTTAGTTCTTCATGCCAGTGGTGCGAATTTCTTTCAATAACAGGCACTCCCCTTGGCTGTGTTTAACACTTTGAATATTTTTTTTTTAGTTCTACATCCCAGCGGTGCGAATTTCTTTCAACAGCAGGCACTCCCCTTGGCTGTGTTGAACACTTTGAATATTTTTTTTTTTTTAGTTCTACATCCCAGCGGTGCGAATTTCTTTCAATGGTAGGAAATCTCCTTGGCTGCGTTTAACACTTTGAATCTTCGTTTTAGTTCTTTTATTTTCTGCTCTTTTTATGTTCCAGAACACCATGAATGTGTTTGACGATTGATTTGATGTTGAGTGCATCCTATTTAATTTTTCTTCTTTTCTTTTTATCTAAGGAAGTGTTGCCTTCACATTTTCTGGATGCATCCTATTCTGTGAAGAACACGATTGATGGATAATATGTCACATTTTCTGGATGCATCGCGTTCTGTGAAGAACACGATTGATGGATAATATGTCACATTTTCTGGATGCATCGCGTTCTGTGAAGAACACGATTGATGGATAATATGTCACATTTTCTGGATGCATCGCGTTCTGTGAAGAACACGATTGATGGATAATATGTCACATTTTCTGGATGCATCGCGTTCTGTGAAGAACACGATTGATGGATAATATGTCACATTTTCTGGATGCATCGCGTTCTGTGAAGAACACGATTGATGGATAATACGTCACATTTCGTGGAAAAAGATGATATTAAAGTTTTAATTCTGAGAAAATCTGATTTAAGGCGTTATCACTGTTACACTTCTTCCATGTCCGTGACACATTAACATTGAGCCCTTCACTTGTAACCATTTCGCATTATGAGCTGAGTGAGGAATACGCCGTGTCAATCCAAGTGGAAATAAATGTCAGCTAATGGTATAACACATGTTGTGTGTAATATTTTTAACCACCAGTTCTATTATCATTATCTGACAGATAGGTATTACTATAAATTTTAACCCGCACAACAACAGCTATCATCAATCTGAACCTTAACTTAATGTTGCCGCCCCCCCCCCCCCTTCCGCATCCCACAGTGAGCAACAGCAAGAAAGAAGAAGAGATTGAAATATTACGGCCGTACACCGTCGCCATTGATGTCGTCATCACCATTACGATCTTCGGCGCAGGATGTGTCTTTTCAGTCACCTCTGGGTTGCTTTCTCCATCTATGCTCACTGTCAGAAGGAAAGATCGAAAGCAGGTCAGAAACAGTTCAAACTGTGGCCCTCCCAGATAATGATAATGACTGATGATAATAACATGACACATGACAATAAAGTAGTAATATAATAATAATAATAATAATAATAATAATAATAATAATAATAATAATAATAATAATAATAATAATAATAATAATAGTACAACTACTACCGGGCGAATCAAGAGGATACAGCAAGATGAAACATATTAAGTGAAAGAGTTCTTCTTCTCCGTCTCCTTCTTCTTCTTCGTTGATCTCAATAAAAAGAGTGAAAGGAAAGAAGTTCGACCTACCAGTATTATCCGGCCAGCCGCACACTTTAGTAATAGGCGACAACGGACAGTCTTTGGTTCATTGAAATTTACCCCATCTACCCAAGGAGTGAACTCCAGGAAGGTCAACTTGCCCTCGCATCACCCGTCATCGTCCACAACGGATAGGCCCTCGTATCGTCCGTAATCGAGTACAGCCTTCTTGTTGCCTAGTGGACGCATACATTTCACATCACCCGGCTCTCTCTTCCGGCTAGTTGAATTGTAGAGTAATTTCCCTTTTTTCTTTTTTGCAATTTTTTTCTATGCTCGATTGCATACTTTTATTAGTGTAATATACGAATTTAAAGTTCAATTATCTGTCTACACAACTGGCATTTTTTTAATGTTTGTAATGTGCATTGTTTGATATTTTTTTTTTATTGTGTCTTGTTGGTTTAAGAGTTATGTCCCTTGTCTTGAGGAAATGAGCAAGCACAGGTAAATACATTGTGAGCACAGCAGGGCAGAAATTGATAGAGCCTCTGAGGGAAAGAAGGTTACGGCGAAATAGCATGATGGGAAAAAGGGGGCAAGGAGTCGAAGGAAAGAAGTAATGGAATATGTTTGGTTCAATTGAAATTTACGCCATCCAGCATATGCGGTAATCTCAGGGTGAATTAATTAAGAGGAGACAGCAAGATGAAAAAGAGAGGAAAGACTAAAACGAAAGAAGAAGGACCTACCAGCAGGACTGACCAACAGCCCACAAGAAGAAGAAAGGACAAATCAGCAATAGAGTAACATTTTTTAAAATCCGTTATAGCCCATAGAGATGGAGCTTATCCCGGTTTCAATAGCGAGAAGCGGGACAGGTGACAATAGTCACCTCTTGGCCAGTACACTAGTCTCACGCAGGTTTCTACTACCAAGCTAGAGCTTGTACCAATTTGCACCTGGGTAAAGTGGGGTAAATGTGTGTTAAGTGTCTTTCTCAAAGAACAGAACGTCAGACCTAGCTTTGCTAAGATTCAAACTCTTGGACCTCATGATCCCCAATCTGACCGCTCGGTCACCGATACCAGTGACAAACCAGCACAGTGTCCATAAATCGCCCACAGCGACGGAACAGACACACTGATAAATCAGTATGATGGAAAGACAAGATAAATCAGTAGAGGCAACGATGGAAAGACACACAGATAAATCAGTAGAGGCAAACACAACGATGGAAAGACACACAGACAAATCAGATGGAAAGACACACAGATAAATCAGTAGAGGCAAGCACAACAATGGAAAGACACACAGATAAATCAGTAGAGGCAAACACAACGATGGAAAGACACACAGATACATCAACAGAGGCACGGATAGGTTACATCGTAAGAAAAGTATAGTAGATAAATATCTATTTTCCTCCTGCAGCAGCCACAGCAGAGTCTTATTGAACTTTCTTACCTTTTCCACATCGGATGTTAATCCCTGCTGCCAAAGGTCAATATCAAGACGGGCCCTAGTGCTGTGTCGACTTTTCCACGTCAATCGCTCAGCTGACCACAGCGTGAAAAGTGTACGACAAAAACAAAATTATGCATTGGAAAGAAAACGAAAACAAAAAAGAAAGAAATTACCGACATATTGTTTCAAATGATATTATTTTGCTTTGTAATGTAAAAACATTAAACGTAATCTCGCTCTCGTCTCTCCGGACTTTCACCCCAAATCTCTCCGATTCTCTGCCGTTGGAACTTTGAGAGTTTCTTTTGAAGAAAAGTTCAGTTAACCATCATATATATATATATACGTATCTTTCAAGGTATTTACAGACTTACTTATTCAAAGCTAAATACGTTTCTTATGTCCTGGTTGGTAGCTAAGTATGAAGATATGCCTTCAATGCAACTCTCACTGTATTGCACAAGTAAGTCCAAAATGCCTAGGTAGCTAGGCAGGGGCAAGAGTGAGAGACAGACAGATAGCCAGTTTGGTTGTTTATCTGTTTGTTTCAATGGATTCTACCCTGTCAACGATATGCAGCGATCTCAGGGTGAAATAATTAAATGGAAGCAGCACAGATGAAATAAAAGAAATGTGAAAGAATGAAATGCGAAAGAAAGAAAAATGCGAAAGAATGAAATGCGAAAGAATAAAATGTGAAAGAATGAAATGCGAAAGAATGAAATGTGAAAGAAAGAAATGAAATGAAATGTGAAAGAATGAAATGTGAAAGAATGAAATGTGAAAGAATGAAATGTGAAAGAATGAAATGCGAAAGAATGAAATGCAAAAGAATGAAATGAAAGAAAAATGCGAAAGAATGAAATGCGAAAGAATGAAATGTGAAAGAATGAAATGTGAAAGAAAGAAATGTGAAAGAATGAAATGCAAAAAGAATGAAATGTGAAAGAATGAAATGTGAAAGAATGAAATGTGAAAGAATGAAATGTGAAAGAATGAAATGCAAGGAGGGAAGTGGGTCCAATCAGTAGCAGCCGCTGCCAACCATCCACAACAGACAGACAGACAGACAGACAATGAACCAACAATGATTACTGGCGGCAACGTACACATCGCGGGTCGATTGGTTTGGTCATCAGGCTGACACAGACGGCCACAAGGCCAGTGAAACAAAAGAGGAAGACGGAGAAGTAAAGGTAGTGGAAATCTTTGACCAGGCTCGGCGTTTGATCTTCTTCGTCACTGCCGCAGTCGGGCGTCTTGTAGGAATACTGGAGTGCAAACCGGATTAAACCGGTGACAAGACCTGCGAGAGCGACAACAAAGGCTCCCTGGAGGAAAACAGCGGGATGAGAAAAAGGTTTGATTTAAATTGACATGTTAATGAAGAGCTTTGTATGTTAACGGAAAGAGAATATTAAAAGTTGAAATGCGAAACAAACAAAATAAATATCGATGAAGAGTTTTGTATGTTAATAGAAAGAGAACATTAAAAGTAGAAATGCACACAAAAATAAATGAAATTATCAATAAACAACACACACATGTGTGTATGGTTGAGGAAAGGGCCCATAACATGTCGGCAAATTTCATTTTGAGAGTGAGAGCTAGTATCCTCATCATCATCACCATCAATTGCATATCCCATAAGACGTTACATCCCTGACAGTACCTCTGAAAATCTCTCTATCCCACGTCATTCTCATGTCTATGCCATTGGTTTTACACAATATGCTTCCCGTTATCTTCCCTCCCACATTTTGCACGGCTTTCCTCCGTTTCTCCCCCCCCCCCCCCCCACTCATTTCACCCTCCAAAAATCATCCTTCCTAGACCTCCATGTTGTTTTATGTGTGGCCAACTTTTAAAAAAAATTTTTTTTTTTGGTTCTAACAAACCATCCATCTTTCTGTTGACCTGCGACTCTTCTCTTCTCTTCTCTTCTCTTCTCTTCTCTCATGGATGTATTGAACTCTGAGGATTCTTCTGTAGCATTTCATTTCGAAACAGGAGGTATTATACACAGGTACAAAAAAATATGTCGTTCTAGCAAATGTCCAAAACTTATCCACTTCTAAATCTTTTTTGTAAAATTTCTAAGATATTTCTTATTTCATTTCTAAATCATGTCCCAAAAAAAATGTTAAAAATCCACCAAAATGATACATAAACTTCAAACGCGGATATCTCAAAATACACTGTTCGCACCTATTGCTTCCGTCCGATCTAAGACAATATTCATAATAGATCCTCACATCATAACATTCATTGTGACGATCAAAATGATCTGCTACCAATTTAGCTATACTTTAGATAATATGCGCTGTTAACTCAACTCCCATTTTTCAACCGATTTGACTTGAAATTTTTTCAACCTTATAAAAAAAAAATAAAAATTTTTAAAAAATGCATGCGTTTGATGCCATATTGTATATTTTCTAAATTTTGTTGGGTGAAAATATTTGTTATAAATTGCATACAGTTTTTATGCAATTTTCAATATCCCTTAAAACTAAAAGTTTGACAGAATTGTCCAAACAATGCATCCTTTCGTTTATTGTGGGTAAAAAAAGATGTGTACCAGTCATTAAAGATACACCAAAGCAATTGGTGCAGTGATGTCTTCTGCTGCCAAAAATCCAATACGGCATTGTTTCCATGGCAATGGTTGAATTTTTATTTTTATTTGTTGCTTCTTTTAATTTCGACGCATAGAACCCAAATATGAAGGTTATAGTTGTCTTGCTTTCTCACTTTTCAAAATGACCTTGAGAACCCTTTCCTGCCTTCTGCGACATCAACCTTGATGCCTAAAGCAACCTAATTCGTTCATCGCTTACTGTTCGTCTTTGTACTCACATGACAACAAGATCTCGTGGTGTGCGACACTTGAATCGGCAATCTCGTGATGTGCGAGATTTCCGTTTCTTTTGTGAAAAAGACCGCATATATTTATCTGCTTTCGTTTTTGACTTACGGCGATTATAAACAAAGTGGCGCTATTGCTTTCAATGCATTTACCGACCTACTCATGAAAGTTACTGACAATTAAAGAATAATAATAATAGTTATTATATAAAAGTATATATTTTCTGAAAGCTTGTTTTGTTATAATTTCTTCACTGAAATTGAAAGATCTTTAGGGGGGGGGGGGGGGATGCCATTTTTGCCGAAAATGGGACAAATCTAGTCTATCATACTAGTGGATAGAGCAGTTCATAAAAGAAGCTCAGTATCGATTCTTTGAATTTGTAAAAAAAATTAGAAACAATACAGGCCTATCTTTCAACACAGCTATTATATAATAAAAGCCAGAAATATTATCTAAAGTATAGCAAATTGGTACTCATTTTGATTGTCACAATGAATGCTATCCAAAACAGACTGATTTGAGGATCTGTTATGAATATTGTCTTAGATCGGGCGGAAGATACGGAACATATTCAGCACACTATTATCAAAAGGCACGATCTAAAAAGGTCCCGATGCACTTGAAACAGTATCAGTAAGAGGTAGTTGAGAGCCTCTCAAGGTTTTATGATGTTTCAAAGTATTATCCTACTCTTTTCTTAGGTTTATGAGAGAAAAATATATTCAAATACCAGAAAATAAGAGAAAATATGATTTTCTCAAAATGTCCTTTTTTTTGTTCATTATTTCCTATCTACTTTTTTATTTCTCAACGTATCTTCATGAAATTTAGTATGGATGATGAGTGGCGAAAACAAAGAAATGATCAGATGCTTTTTTTTTACATGTAATATAGTTTTGAAAAATTGAATTTTTTGTACAATATTTTTTTCTGTTCTCATATGCTATTTTCAAAAATTCATAAAACCAAAACTTACTAATGAAACAAAAATCCGATCTAATCAAATTGAGATATTGTATCAAATAAGGTGTGTGTCAAGTTTGAAACAAATTTGTTGAAAAATGAAAAAGCCTATCGATATTGAAGTCGGTGAAATTTGGGGCAAAATCAAAGATGGCCGCCGTTTCCATGGCAACCGGAAGCATCAGGAAAAAACGACATATTTCAACTCAGTATACCATGCCCATTACACCTATACATAAGTTAACTTGATAGGAACAAGTGGGAAAATTTTCACTCCAGGACTCGCTCCCCCCCCCCCCCAAGTCTAAAATTTATTTTAACTGAGACAGGACTACTTTTCATCAAAGTTGCGTCCCTTTTGCTTAGACACACAGACTGAATAGGTAGTGGCGCTAAGGCACACAGACTAGAATTATGAAGGGCCGCCAGGCAGGAAAGGGTTAATTCCTATTATCTAAACCGTTTCGTTAAAATTTATTTCGACACGTCCTTTCCTCACTGTCCATCTTAATTCTTATCGTCTAGACCTTTTCATTGAGCCTCGGCCAGAAAATGCCCAACAGAAACACGGCACACAGCGGAGGTTGGAGGAAACTGGAGACTTCCTGTATGTAGACGAATAGTTCACTCCCTTGGCTTGCTTTGATAACCGGGATCCAAACAATACCGACAGCGACCAGGAAGACCACAAAAACCCTGTCGGAAGTTGATGAAAACAATTAAATGACATCATCAAACCACAAAAAGCCTGTCGGAAGTTGATGAAAACAATTAAATGACATCATCAAACCACAAAAACCCTGTCGGACAATTAAATGACATCATCAAACCACAAAAAAAAGTTGATGAAAACAATTAAATGACATCAAACCAAAAAGAAAGTTGATGAAAACAATTAAATGACATCATCAAACCACAAAAACCCTGTCGGAAGTTGATGAAAACAATTAAATGACATCATCAAACCACAAAAACCCTGTCGGAAGTTGATGAAAACAATTAAATGACATCATCAAACCACAAAAAGCCTGTCGGAAGTTGATGAAAACAATTAAATGACATCATCAAACCACAAAAACCCTGTCGGAAGTTGATGAAAACAATTAAATGACATCATCAAACCACAAATACCCTGTCGGAGTTGATGAAAACAATTAAATGACATCATCAAACCACAAAAAACCTGTCGGAAGTTGATGAAAACAATTAAATGACATCATCAAACCACAAAAAGCAAGTTGATGAAAACAATTAAATGACATCATCAAACCACAAAAAGTCTGTCGGAAGTTGATAACAACAATTAAATGACATCATCAATCTGAGGATCAACACCAACAAATATACACATACATACAAGAAATTGAGGAAGTAAAAAAGAATGTAGCCCGCTTTGTGACTCATTGTTGTGAAAGATTTCAACAACGTCTGTTTCCAAATAAAGTCTGTAGGCTTGACTAAAGTTGTTATAGGAGTTTGTTCAGGGAGGTGTCAGTTCTTTTAGTATTATGGTGTAGATCATACTATTATACAGAGTAAAATTCGCTTCAAGGCCATCCATAGAGCCCCGGCTTATCCCGA
Organism: Doris montereyensis; assembly: GCA_037039925.1. Taxonomy (NCBI): domain Eukaryota; kingdom Metazoa; phylum Mollusca; class Gastropoda; order Nudibranchia; family Dorididae; genus Doris; species Doris montereyensis. Next base: position 87,538 of record JAXRKP010001559.1, on the reverse strand, counting down.
TTTCTGTAGTATGGAACATGTGCTTACAATCACTTCCTGGACAGAATGCTAATCTGGCACAAGTTTTTACAAGGTTGAGTGGGGTAAATGCTTGTACCCATTTTCACCTGGGTTGAGTGGGGTAAATGCTTGTACCCATTTTTGCACCTGGGTTGAGTGGGGTAAATGCTTGTACCCATTTGCACCTGGGTAGAGTGGGGTAAATGCTTGTACCTTTTTGCACCTGGGTAAAGTGGGGTAAATGCTTGTACCCATTTTCGCACCTGGGTTGAGTGGGGTAAATGCTTGTACCCATTTTTGCACCTGGGTTGATTGGGGTAAATACTTGTACCCATTTGCACCTGGGTTGAGTGGGGTAAATGCTTGTACCCATTTGCACCTGGGTTGAGTGGGGCACCTGGGTTGAAAATGCTTGTACCCATTTTGCACCTGGGTTGAGTGGGGTAAATGCTTGTACCCATTTGCACCTGGGTTGAGTGGGGTAAATGCTTGTACCCATTTTGCACCTGGGTTGAGTGGGGTAAATGCTTGTACCCATTTTTGCACCTGGGTTGAGTGGGGTAAATGCTTGTACCCATTTTTGCACCTGGGTTGATTGGGGTAAATGCTTGTACCCATTTGCACCTGGGTTGAGTGGGGTAAATGCTTGTACCCATTTGCACCTGGGTTGAGTGGGGTAAATGCTTGTACCCATTTTGCACCTGGGTTGAGTGGGGTAAATGCTTGTACCCATTTTGCACCTGGGTTGAGTGGGGTAAATGCTTGTACCCATTTTTGCACCTGGGTTGAGTGGGGTAAATGCTTGTACCCATTTTTGCACCTGGGTTGAGTGGGGTAAATGCTTGTACCCATTTTTGCACCTGGGTTGAGTGGGGTAAATGCTTGTACCCATTTGCACCTGGGTTGAGTGGGGTAAATGCTTGTACCCATTTTCGCACCTGGGTTGAGTGGGGTAAATGCTTGTACCCATTTGCACCTGGGTAGAGTGGGGCAAATGCTTGTACCATTTGCACCTGGGTTGAGTGGGGTAAATGCTTGTACCCATTTTGCACCTGGGTTGAGTGGGGTAAATGCTTGTACCCATTTGCACCTGGGTTGAGTGGGGTAAATGCTTGTACCCATTTTTGCACCTGGGTTGAGTGGGGTAAATGCTTGTACCCATTTTGCACCTGGGTTGAGTGGGGTAAATGCTTGTACCCATTTTTGCACCTGGGTTGAGTGGGGTAAATGCTTGTACCCATTTGCACCTGGGTTGAGTGGGAAAATGCGTGTTAAGTGTCTTTCCCAACAAGCAATATCGGACCCAGCTTTACTTGGATTCGAACTCTGGACCTCATGATCCCAAATATGACAGCCTTGCCACTTGGCCATCGAAGCCGTTATATATTATTAATATGGCCAACATGTCTTTTGTAGTTGTTGCTCTTTCGGGTCACATGTACGCCTGCAAACGAAACTGATATCTAATATTTTCAACACTTCAATTCAAACTGACTAAGCCCTTGAACCTCACCTGCCGACAATCATAATTTCCAACTCAGACGCCTTCTTCCGAAAGTGGACCCACACATCCATGGCGAAGATGGTGCTGCTGCTGTTGAAGATGGACGTCAGGGACGACATCAGCGCTGCTAACATCACCGCCAACATCATACCTCTGTTGATGGATAAAGGGATGGACGGATGGATTGATAGACAGATATACGGATGGATAGATGGATGGATGGATGGACGGAATAGATAGATGGATATATGGATGGATGATGGATGGATGGATAGATATACGAATAGATGCATGGATGAATGGATAGTTGGGTAGATGGATGGATGAATGGGTGGTTGGATAGATAGATGGAGGTATGTATAGATGGATGGATAGGTGAATAGATGGATAGATGGATGGATGGATGAATGGGTGGATAGATAGATAGATGAATGGATGAATGGGATGGATAGATGGATGGATTGATTCATGGATTGATAGATGGATGGATGGGTTGATAAGTAGATATATAAATAGATGATTAGATAGATGGATTGGATGGATGGATGTATGGATGTATGGATGCATGGGTCGATGGATGGATATATAGATAGATGGATGGATAGATGGATAGATGAATGAAGGAATGACCGGATGGATGGGTGGATGGTTGAATATATATATACATAAATAGGGTGGATGGATGGATGGATAGATGGATGGATAGATGAATGAAGGGATGGGTGGGTGGTTGAATAGATATATATATATAGATAGGTGGATGGATGGATGGATAGATAAATGGATGGATAGATGAATGAAAGGATGGTTGGATGGATGGATGGATTGATGAATGGATGGATGGATGGATGAATGGGTTGTTGATAAATACATATAGATGGATGCATGGATGGATAGATGGATGGATAGATAAATAAATGGATCGATAGATAGATGGATGGATGGATTCATAGATAGATGGGTAGATAGATACAAAGATAGATAAACAGGTCTATAGATATATGTATAGATATATACATACCTATATACTTACATGCATACATACAACAGACACAGACAGGCACACAGACAAGTAGATATATAGAATATATATATATATATATATATATATATATATATATATATATATATATATATATATATATATATATATATATATATATATATATATATATATATAGATAGATAAATAGCTAGACAGATAGAAAGATATATATTTAGATGGATAAGTAGGTAGATATATATATATATATATATAGATAGAAAGATAGATAGACCCATAGACGATTGAAGCAGAGTGATGAAATGTGTGTGTACACTGTACGCTAGCTAAAAATACAATCCATGGCAGGTTTCCCTGAAAGTGACCCTATTACGTTTAAATCACAACCTTGGGCACCAAAAAGAGGCTTAAACAGGCCAATCAGCTTTCTAGAAATATTAGCAACTTGAAACAAATATTTAAAAAATAGGATTGCCAATCCAATCTGACCCATTGCCAGTGTTGGACGTATTACCCATATGCCAGTGTTGGCCAGCTGTTTTGTGTTGTAACACCAAAATTTTTTTTTGGACAATAATATCTAAAATCCTGTTGTTCTTATTTCATATTGTGTTCACCAAAATAACTTATCTTATCTTATCCTGTTGTATCTTATTGTATCTTATCTTTTTCTGGATCAATCTTATCTAATTGTATCTTATCTTATCCTGTTGTATCTTATTGTATCTTATCTTATCCTGTTGTATCTTATTGTATCTTATCTAATTGTATCTTATCTTATCCTGTTGTATCTTCTTGTATCTTATCTTATCCTGTTGTATCTTATTGTATCTTATCTTATCCTGTTGTATCTTATTGTATCTTATCTTATCTTATCCTGTTGTATCTTATTGTATCTTATCTTATCTTATCCTGTTGTATCTTATTGTATCTTATCTTATCTAATTTGTATCTTATCTTATCCTTATTGTATCTTATTGTATCTTATCTAATTGTATCTTATCTTATCCTGTTGTATCTTATCTTATTGTATTTTATCATAATTTACAAAGGTAGAATAAAAGTTAAAACCGAAGCAAAGAAATAAAAATCGAGTACCTGGCCCCGGCAGGAAGCAGGTTGATGACCAGAGTCGGGTACGCAATGTTGGTACACCCCGTGGCACTGCCGCACACTTCCTGGCAGGTCTCTGGGTCGGCACAGCCCACCGTTTCTGGGGCAAGTAAAATAAAACAAACCGTCACTCACAATTTAAAACTCGACATACAATGTACGTAATAGTATACGATTTAAATGACAAAGAAATCCCACAAGCTAGATCCAAGCTTGTACCTTCACCCTGACTCTCTAAACTAAGTCTTGCGGAAATTCGGTAGTCCAGAAGCAAACAAGGCAGGTGTCCGCCTCTCAACCAAAAGGTCGTGAGTTCTAGCCCCGGCAGGTTGAAAAAGTTTTCTCGATGTTTTGTTTCATTTTGAGCAAAACCTACCCCCCACCCCCCCCCCCACCAGAAAACAGGGATAATTTAACTTGCACAACAGCCCATCATGTTACAGAAAACACGGATAATTTAAACAGCCTCACTAGAAACAGCCCATCAGTTACAGGATAATTTAACTTGCACAACAGCCTGCCTGTCCTATTCTAGAATACAGGGATAATTTAACTTGCACAACAGCTCGTCCTATTTCAGAAAACAGGGATAATTTAACTTGCACAACAGCCCTTCATATTTCAAAAAACAGGGATAATTTAACTTGCACAACAGCTCGTCCTATTTCAGAAAACAGGGATGATTTAACTTCCACAACAGCCCATCATAATCCAGAAAACAGGGATAATTTAACATCCACAACAGCCTGTCGTATTCCGGAAAACAGAGCCCATCATATTCCAGAAAACAGGGATAATTTAACTTGCACAACAACCCATCATATTCAGAAAACAGGGATAATTTAACTAGCAAACAGCCCATCATATTCCAGAAAACAGGGATAATTTAACTTGCACAACAGCCCATCATACTCCAGAAAATAGGGATAATTCAATTTGAATTAACTCACTTAAAACTTAAAAGAAAATAACAAAAAGTCTGCCGATCCCCTTTCTGGTGAAGTGCGACAGTAGTTTTGCAAATTTAGAATAGCGTCTCGGCACTTTCACCCCAATCTCTCTGAGTCTCTGGTACTAACTTTGGGATTCTTTTTAAAAATACAATACATCTAGCATTCAAATATATATCTATATCTATATATATATATATATATATATATATATATATATATATATATATATATATATATATATATATATATATATATATATATATATATATATATATACGTTCTTTCAAGGTTTGAAATGGATTGACCATTCTGCCAAAATGTGCTAAAGTGTGAATTTCTCAAAATGTCTCTCTCATGTTTGAAAAAGACAAGTCTTTTTCAGTTATAATCTCTTGCAGCATATCTTAAAGTGCAACTCGTTTACCCACGTGAAAAGGATGCGGGATATCATTCCGGGGAAGACCAGCAGGAAGAGAGGGAGCATCTTCAGGTAGCCACACAGCAAGGTACCAGCCTTGGCGTTGGTAAAGTTCTTGCCTGCCAGAGCTCTTTGGACAATCACCTGTGGAAGTTAGTCAACCGTGACAGTTCACTAAGCGGTTGGATACAGACCGTCGCCTCAGAGCAAGAAACCGACAAAGGACATTTTACAAATTTTATGGGAGAGGCAAAACAATTAATAACTTTTATAATTTTTGCTTAATGATTCTGAAACTCAGATATGACACATAATTCAGCTTTTTCTACTTGTTACTATTCACTTCTTATTCATTTCAATAATTTATAAACTCGGTGCCAACTGCACTTGTTGGTTTTTCACATCAGTTTTATATTAAGTCAAGAAAGCGACAAACGCTTTTGTCGAATTTGGCAACGACATGTAATTGTACGTAAATGGGGTTTTTTTTTAAATCCGACAAAGTCGCATGTTGGAATTTTGCACAAATAAAACTGCATTAAAAACAAATAATAAAACAAAAAGATTTAAACATGTCGTTACTGTTTTGTAATAATGTTAAAAAAATTGCATAAATTTACTGAACAAATCAAATTACTGACAATTACCTTTATAATTCCATTAGTCATTTCAACGCAGGTGGGGACAGCCAAGATTTATTTTACCACTTTTTAACACGATTCGAATGTGAACGGTTCTTTTTGTTTATAATAAAATGTAAGAGTTTTATCAGACAATCAAGCGTAAACAGTGTTTTTTATGATTATTCTTTTTCTATATGCTTATATCGGATGTGTTCTTACATCAGATATGTTCTTATATCGAATGTGTTCTTATATCATTATCAGATATATTCTTATATCGGATGAGTTTGTATACCAGATATGTCCTTATATCGGATGAGTTCTTATATTATTATCAGTTCTGTTCTTATATCGGATGAGTTCTTATATTATTATCAGATATGTTCTTATATCAGTGTTCTTATATCGGATGATTGTGTTCTTATATTATTATCAGATATGTTCTTATATCGGATGAGTTTGTATACCAGATATGTTCTTATATCGGATGAGTTTGTATACCAGATATGTTCTTATATCGGATGAGTTTGTATACCAGATATGTTCTTATATCGGATGAGTTTGTATACCAGATATGTTCTTATATCGGATGAGTTTGTATACCAGATATGTTCTTATCATCGGATGAGTTTGTATATCTGATATGTTCTTATATCGGATGATTTGTATACCAGAGTTTGTATATCTGATATGTTCTTATATCGGATGAGTTTGTATATCTGATATGTTCTTATATCGGATGAGTTTGTATATCTGATATGTTCTTATATCTGAGTTTGTATGTTCTTATATCTGATATGTTCTTATATCGGATGAGTTTGTATATCTGATATGTTCTTATATCGGATGAGTTTGTTATCTGATATGTTCTTATATCGGATGAGTTTGTATATCTGATATGTTCTTATATCGGATGAGTTTGTATATCTGATATGTTCTTATATCGGATGAGTTTTTATATCAGATATGTTCTTATATCAGATGAGTTTGTATACCAGATATGTTCTTATATCGATGAGTTCTTATATCTGATATGTTCTTATATCGATGAGTTTGTATATCAGATATGTTCTTATATCGGATGAGTTCTTATATCTGATATGTTCTTATATCTGATATGTTCTTATATCGGATGAGTTTGTATATCTGATATGTTCTTATATCGGATGAGTTTGTATATGTTCTTATCTGATATGTTCTTATATCGGATGAGTTTGTATACCAGATATGTTCTTATATCGGATGAGTTTGTATATTTCTGATATGTTCTTATATTGGATGAGTTTGTATATCTGATAGTGATATGTTCTTATATCGGATGAGTTTGTATACCAGATATGTTCTTATATCGGATGAGTTTGTATACCAGATATGTTCTTATATCCTTTGTGCTCTTATATTCAATATATTCATATATCCAATGTTTTTCTCCATCTGATGGGTTCTTATATTCAATGTGTTCATATATCCAATGTGTTTTTCCATCTGATATGTTCTTATATTTGATGTGTTCTTATATTCTATGTTTTCTTATATCCGATGATGTTTTCTCATACTCAATGTTTTCTTATATTCTATGTGCTGTTATATTCTATATGTTCTTATATTCAATATGTTCATATACCCAATGTGCTATCCGATGTGTTCTTATATTCTATGTGTTTTTATATTCTATGTGTTCTTATATTCAATATGTTATATCCAATGAGCTATCGATGTTTTCTTATATTTGATGTGTTCTTATATCCAATGTGTTTTTCCATCCGATGTGTTCTTATATTCGATTTGTGTTCTGATATCCGATGTGTTCTCACATTCGATGTGTTCGTAAAGTCAGTGTGGTTATTTTCGATGTGCTCTCATACCCCATGCGTTTGTTTATATCCGATTTTGTCCTGATAATATATCTGATATCATCGTATATATATATATATATATATATATATATATATATATATATATATAATATTAATAGGCATTGATAATGGTACGCAATATGCATGAATAAGTACCTGGTCAGAGCACCAATACCAGATAGAGTTGATGCAAATGCCGAGGATTCCGGGCCAAGGGATATCACTGTTGACAGGATCTCGGAACAAGTGCATGTAATCCTCACGGGGAATTCCACACGTGTCGTTGCCTTGAACAAGTAAGTCAAACACTCAGGAGTCAGATGTTTTTGTTCGTTTTTCTTTTGTTTCTCGTTATAATGTGCATCATAATATCGTATCAGAGTTCAAAAGGTTAGATAGGTCATTTGACCTTTAATAAATGCCCCATGCATCTAAATACCATCATGGAGTTTTCAAAATGATTCAACATACAATAATTAATAAGAACAACAGACATTCATTCATCATAGAATTAAGAAGAAGAAAATTATAGAGATCCTTATCAATGTTGTTATTGTTGTTGTTTTGTTTATTTGTTTGCTTGTCACATTGAAATGTACCTCATCCACCATATACGGTAATCTCAGGGTAAAATAAGTGGCAAACAGTAAGAAGAGAGATGAAAAAAGAAAACAAGGTGATGAACAATGGATGGGAACATTTACTGCTAGTGCTGCTGCTAGTGCTACTGTTAGTGCTACTGTTAGTGCTACTGCTAGTGCTACTGTTAGTGCTACTGTTAGTGCTACTGCTAGTGCTACTGCTATTGCTACTGCTAGTGCTACTGCTAGTCTGCTGTTAGTGCTGCTGTTAGTGCTGCTGCTACTGCTGCTGCTAGTGCTGCCTCTAGTACTACTGCTAGTGGTACTGCTACTGCTACTGCTACTGCTACTGGTAGTGCTACTGCTAGTGCTACTGCTACTGCTAACGCTGCTGCTAGTGCTAATGCTAGTGCTACTGCTAGTGCTACTGCTAGTGCTGCTGCTAGTGCTACTGCTAGTGCTACTGCTACTATTAGTGCTGCTGCTGGTGCTACTACTAGTGCTGCTGCTGGTGCTGCCTCTGGTACTACTGCTGGTGCTACTGGTAGTGGTACTGCTAGTGATACTGCTATTGCTACTGCTGCTGCGGCTGCTGGTGCTGCTGCTGGTGCTGCTGCTAGTACTACTGTTGGTGCTGCTGCCAGTGCTACTGTTGGTGCTACTGCTAGTGCTACTGCTGGTGATGCTGCTATTGCTACTGCTACTGCATACTGCTGCTGGTGCTGCTGCCAGTGGTGCTACTGTTGGTGCTGCTGCTGGTGCTACTGCTGGTGCTACTGTTGCTGCTGCTGGTGGTGCTGGCTACTATTGCTAGTGCTACTGCTGGTGCTGTTGCTGGTGGTGCTGCTACTGCTATGCTGCTGCTAGTGCTGCTGATAGTGCTACTGCTGGTGCTTGCTAGTGCTGCTGCTAGTGCTGCTGCTGGTGGTACTGCTAGTGGTACTGCTGATAGTGCTATTGCTGGTGCTGCAACTGCTGGTGCTACTGCTAGTGCTGCTGCTGGTACTGCTGTTGGTGCTGCTGCCACTGTTAGTGCTACTGCTGGTGCTATTGCTGGTGGTACTGCTGGTGCTACTGATAGTGCTACTGTTAGTGCTATTGCTAGTGCTGCTGCTGGTGCTGCTGCTAGTGCTACTGCTGCTAGTACTGCTGTTAGTGCTACTGCTAGTGCTGCTGCTGCTGGTGCTGCTGTTAGTGCTGCTGCTGGTGGTGCTGCTGGTGCTACTGCTATTGCTGGTGACTGCTAATGCTGCTGCTATTGCTATTGCTAATGCTGCTGCTGGTGCTATTGCTAATGCTGCTGCTGGTGCTATTGCTAATGCTGCCGCTATTGCTATTGCTAATGCTGCTATTGCTAATGCTTGCTATTGCTAATGCTAATGCTGCTGCTAGTGCTATTGCTAATGCTGCTGCTAGTGCTATTGCTAGTGCTGCTGCTAGTGCTACTGCTAGTGCTGGTGCTTGCTGTACTCACTGTGTAGCGTCGAGTTTGGAATAGCGTGGGGGTACTTGGCCACCATCCCGTTGAATCCACCAACTTTGGAAAAGCCTGTTTTGGGTAGGTAGATGGACAGGTGGGGTGGGGTGGTTGAGGGGGAGAATGGGAGAGGGAGGTGGTTGATGGTTGAGGAGGAGAGGGAGGGTTGAGGAGAGGGTTGTTGAGGAGATGTGGTTGAGGAGGGTTGTTGAGGAGATGGGTTGAGGGAGAGGTGGTTGAGAGGGAGAGGTGGTTGAGGGAGAGAGGGGGTTGAGGGGAGAGGTTGTTGAGGGGAGAGGTGGATGAGGGGTTGAGAGGTGGATGGGGAGAGGTGGTTGAGGGTGGTTGAGGAGAGGTGGTTGAGGGAGATGTTGTTGAGGGGGAGAGGAGATGTGGTTGAGGGGAGAGGTGGTTGAGGGGAGAGGTTGGTTGAGGGGAGAGGTTGTTGAGAAGTGGTTCAGGGGAGAGGTGTTGAGGGGAGAGGTGGTTGAGGGAGATGTGGTTGAGGGAGATGAGATGTGGTTGAGGATGGATGAGGGGAGGTGGTTGAGGGCAGAAGTGGTTCAGGGGAGAGGGTTGAGGGAGGTGGTTGAGGGGAGATGTTGTTGAGGAGAGAGGTGGATGAGGGGATAGGTGGTTGAGGGGAGAGGTGGTTGAGGGAGAGGCGGATGAGGGGGAGAGGTGGTTGAAAGGAGAGGTTGTTGAGAGGAGAGTGGATGACAGGAGAGGGTGGTTGAGGGTTGTTGAGGAGGTGGTTGAGGGGAGAGGTGGATGAGGAGAGGTAGATGAGGGGAGAGGTGGATGAGGGGAGAGGTTGGGGAGAGGTAGATGAGGGGAGATGAGGGGAGGGTTGATGAGGGGAGATGAGGGAGAGTGGATGAGGAGAGTGGTTGAGGTGGGTGGTTGATGGATGGGGGAGAGGTGGTTGAGGGGAGGCAGAGTTGGTTGAGGGTAGAAGTGGTTGAAGGTGATTGGTTAAAGGGAGAGAGGGTGGTTGGGGAAGGGAGGGGAAGGGTGGCCGGGGGAGAGTTGGACAAATGACAATTGGGTTAAAACAATATTGGCATCACAACCTTGAGAATGGAAAGGAATCAAGAAACTGAGAGGCAAACTTGAAGAGGATGGATTGATGGGTAGAGGAGAAATGCCAGTGAGTTTAAACAGGCAGTGACAATAACATAGATAGAAGGGTACATAGATAGCGAGATAGAGAGATAGATAGAGAGAGAGAGAGAGAGAGAGAGAGAGAGAGAGAGAGAGAGAGAGAGAGAGAGAGAGAGAGAGAGAGAGAGAGAGAGAGAGAGAGAGAGACAGAGAGAGAGAGAGAGAGAGAGAGAGAGAGAGAGAGAGAGAGAGAGAGAGAGAGAGAGAGAGAGAGAGAGAGAGAGAGAGAGAGAGAGAGAGAGAGAGAAATGAATAGATAGATAAATGGACAGATAGATAGATGGGTAGATAGATAGAAAAATAGAAGATAGATAGGTAAATGGATAGATAAATGGATAAATGGATAGATAGATAGACAGATAGATAGATAAAATAAATGAATAGATAGCTAAATATATATAAACAGACAGATAGATAAATAGATAAATAAATAAATAGATAGACAGACAAATGATAATAATAATAATAATAATAATAATAATAATAATAATAATAATAATAATAATAATAATAAGAAGAAGAAGAATAATGTATGCATTTATATAGTTGTGAATTTATCCAATTAGTATAATGGCGGCTTTGCCTACTTAAGCCAATAAATACATATGAAGAAATGAAAAACACAGTAGAAATGACGATAAAATGTGAACACATTAATGACGAATGAGGTTTAAAAATTCATTAAAAGTGTGAATGATATAGCTGATCAAAGCTCGATTTTTTCAAAGATCGACCCATCATTAGGATCGACACTTAAAATTAAAAGCTCGAAATGCTCCAGATCGATCTACAATGGCTCGACACCATAGCAGGCTAGAAACCGACACCTAATGTCCACGTCCAGGCGAGCTTACTGATGTCATATAAGCTCGCCTCGGTCCACGTGCGTGCTTCCACGTAGAACTAGACCAGAGAGACTAGACCTTGTTTGTAACTAATAAATCTGGGCCAAGTGCGAACGAATGCACTGGATGACGCCGACGATGTGAGACTCTGAGAAGTGAGAGGTGTCGCCACACGCCATGTCTCCCCCGCCCACGATGGTTGGAGTTCGAGGATGGAACTTTGCTCCTGCGCTGCTGATCCGATCTTGTTAAGCCAATAGGATGCCTTGGTTTAGATCGACCTTCGAAGTCCAATCCTATGATGTTTCGAGGTTTTTTTTAGCTCAACCCTCGAAAGTGCGACCCCTGACTGTTTCGACTGTTTTCGATTATTTTTTTTTTTTTAGTTCAACCTTCGAAAGTTCGATCCAGACTGTTTCGAATTTTTTTTAGTTCAACCTTCGAAAGTTCGATCCTGACTGTTTCGAGTTTTTCTAAAGCTCAACCTTCGAAAGTTCAATCTTGACTGTTTCGAGTTTTTTCTAAAGCTCAACCTTCGGAAGTTCAACCCTGACTGTTTCCTAGTTTGTTTTTAGTTCAACCTTCGAAAATTCGATCCTGACTGTTTCGATTTTATTTAGTTCCTTCGAAAGTCCGATCCTGACTGTTTCGATTTTTTTAGTTCGACTTCCTGACTGTTTCGATTTTAGTTTCGACTGTTTCTTCTTGACTGTTTCGATTTTATTTTAGTTCAACTTCGAAAGTCCGATCCTGACTGTTTCGATTTTTTTAGTTCGACTTCGAAAGTTCGATCCTGACTGTTTCGATCTTATTTAGTTCGACTTCGAAGTCAGTCCGATCCTGACTGTTTCGAGTTTTTTAGCTCAACCTTCGGAAGTTCGATCCTGATTGTTTCGAATTTTTTCTTTTAGCTCAACCTTCGAAAGTTCGATTCTGATTGTTTCGAATTTTTTCTTTTTTAGCTCAACCTTCGGAAGTTCGATCCTGATTGTTTCGAGTTTTATTAGTTCGACTTCGAAGTCAATCCGGTCTTGACTAATTCGAGTTTTAAAGTTCGACCTTCAAAGTTCAGTCCGACCCTGAGTTTTTCGAGTTTTCGAAAGTTAGTTCGACTTCGAATTCAGTCCAACCTTGACAGATTCGAATTTTATTAGTTCGACTTCGAAGTCAGTCCGATCTTGACTTATTCAATTTTGGATTAATTCCACTTCGAAGTCAGTCCGATCTTGACTTATTCGAATTTTTATTAATTCCACTTCGAAGTCAGTCCGATCCTGATTTTTCGAGTTTTATTAATTCCACTTCGAAGTCAGTCCTATCTTGACTTATTCGAATTTTATTAATTCCACTTCGAAGTCAGTCCGATCTTGACTTATTCGAGTCTTATTAGTTCGACTTGGAAGCCAGTCCGATCTTGACGGATTCCAGCTTTTTTAGCTCGACCTTCCAAGTCCGGTCGTGTGCTGCTGGCTACTTCGCTGTAGGCTATACGTTTTTTTATGAGTCTTTTGGGACGCATGACTGAACATTACAGAAACTGATCAGGAGATAACAAAGGCAGTGGAAATGAAAGAATAGCAACTCAGACCAACCAACCCAGGGAAAACATTCTATATCTAGTCTAGAACTAGAATAGACACAATAAAACGCACCTCGCTCTTTTTTCACCAATGGGTTCAGATCTGAATCTAGAGCTACCGCATATCTTCATAGAGTACATGTATATTCTAATTCTAATCAGATCTAGATGTTATTTATTTGTAGTTGTACTGTTGATGTTGTTATTACTAAGACTAAGTTTACTATTATTATTACGCTTATTATTATTATTATTATTATTAGTAGTAGTAGTAGTAGTAGTAGTAGTAGTAGTAGTAGTAGTAGTAGTAGTAGTAGTAGTAGTAGTAGTAGTAGTAGTAGTAGTAGTAGTAGTAGTATCATTTTTATAATATTGTAGAAGTAGTAGTAGTCGAGTAGTAGTAGTAGAAGTAGTAGTAGTAGTTAGTAGTAGTAGTAGTAGTAGTAGTAGTAGTAGTAATAGTAGTAGTAGTAGTAGTAGTAGTAGTACTAGTAGTAGTAGTAACAGTTGTAGTAGTGGCAGTAGTAGTAGTAGTATTATCATAATACATGTATTATTGTAGAAGTAGTAGTAGAAGTAGTAGTAGTAGTAGTAGTAGTGTTAGTAGTAATAGTAGTAGCAATAGTAGTAGCACTGATAGTAGTAGAAGAAGTAGTAGTAGAAGAAGTAGTAGTAATCTGTAGCAGTAGTAGTAGTTGTAGTAGTAGTAGCAGGAGTAGTAGTAGTAGTAGTAGTAGTAGTAGTAGTAGTAGTAGTAGAGTAGTAGTAGTAGTAGTAGTAGTAGTAGTAGTAGTAGTAGTAGTAGTAGTAGTAGTAGTAGTAGTATTGTTGGTATTGTTATCGTTATTAGTAGTAGTATCGTGTGGCTATATCTCTAGATTGAAGCGGTCAATCCATTGTTTGAATTCTTCGCCTCATTTTATGACTGTTTTGAAACCTTCAGGTAGTCTTGTTGCAGGGCATTGCAGAACTATGTGTTTGGTAGTCTCTGCTTTTCGTGACATCGAGAGCAAACTGGCGAATCTCTCAGCTGCCATCTGTGTGCTGTTCTTGCATGCCCAGTCAATAATCGGTTTGAGCTGACCCAGTATTTTCTTTTGCGTGTCAAAGCCTGGTGGAAGTTGGGAGGTTGGATCATAGATCAGTCGGCCACCTTGAGGCAGGGTCATTTTTCCATTCTCTTTTCCACAGATCATTTAGATCGTATCTGGCTTGTTCTAACTGATAAAATGGTTTCCCTGATCGAAGTCTTGATGTTTTTTGGAACATCGTTAAAGATTCGTATCAGAAGAATGTTGTCTGGTCCTTATTGATCTATCTGCAGCATACGATACTGTCTAGACTGGAGGTCTCATGTTAAAACTGCCAAAACTAATTCCTTGTGAAAAACTCTCAAACTCATATCTACCATGATTGGCAACAGACAATTTCATGTCGTTCTCGGAGGAGATAGTAGCAAACCAAAGAAAATTTAAAAACGGAGTTCCACAAGGATCAGTTCTGGCACCAACCTTCTTCAACGTCTACATAAACGACATGCCCAATAGCCAATCACTTAAACTAGGATATGCAGATGATTGAGTCTTGGCACGCAAATCAAAAGATTGAATAAAATAGAAACAGTGCTTAGTCATGACACCACAATACTGAAGCAGTACTTCGATAAATGGTACCTTAAAATGAACACCACAAAATCAGTATCTACGACTTTCCATTTGAGCAACCACCAGGCAACAAAAGCCTTAAATATATGTGTGGATGGAAACATTCTACCAGTAGACCACAGCCCAAAGTATTTAGGTGTGACGCTTGATAGACAGTTGACTTTCCGACATCTAGAAGGCTGCGCCAACAAGATTAACAACCTGGCGAGATTCACAGGTAGTATTAAGAACATCAGCACTAGCCATCTGTTATAGCGT
>JAXRKP010001559.1:57500-67500 GCA_037039925.1 Doris montereyensis | reverse complement strand
TAGATAGATAGATAGATAGATAGATAGACAGACATAGATAGACATATCTATAGATAGATATATAGATAGATAGACAGACCGATAGACATATCTATAGATATATAGATAGACAGACCGATAGACAGATCTATAGATAGATAGATAGACAGACCGATAGACATATCTATAGATAGATAGATAGATAGACAGACAAATAGACATATCTATAGACAGATAAATAGATAGATAGATAGATAGATAGATAGATAGATAGACAGATAGACATATCTATAGATAGATAGATAGATAGATAGACAGACCGATAGACATATCTATAGATAGATAGATAGACAGACCGATAGACACATCTATAGATAGATAGATAGATAGATAGATAGATAGATAGACAGACCGATAGACACATCTATAGATAGATAGATAGATAGATAGATAGATAGATAGATAGATAGATAGATAGATAGATAGATAGATAGACAGACCGATAGACACATCTATAGATAGATAGATAGATAGATAGATAGATAGATAGATAGACAGATAGATAGATAGATAGATAGATAGATAGATAGATAGATAGACAGATAGATCAATAGATAGATAGATAGATAGATAGATAAATAGATAGATAAATAGATAGATAGATAGACAGATAGAAAGATAGATAAATAGATAAATAGATAGACAGATAGACAGATAGATAGATAGATAGATAGATAGATAGATAGAAAGATAGATAAATAGATAAATAGATAGACAGATAGACAGATAGATAGATAGATAGATAGATAGACAGATAGACAGATAGATAGATAGATAGATATAAATCTCCAAGATTAGAATTTTTAAAAACGTACGCTAGCAGGCGCACAGAGCACGTAGCAAAAGGGTCGGAATGTGTGCGTCGTGGCTACAACAAAAAAGGTGATACTGCTGTACACGTAACACATTGGGTTGATGACAGATCGTCCTACTAGTGCTACCTACTACCAACGTTAGAGTTTAAGCGTGGGGCGTGGGACAACAGTGACCAAGATTAATTTGCTTTCGTTGTAGACTTTTTCTTTTATATATATAATATATATATATATATATATATATATATATATATATATATATATATATATATATATATATATATATATATATATATATATATATATATATATATATTATAATGACGTTGCAAATTTGGGAATGGCGTATGTTGAAAACAAAAACAGAATGTGAACACAATAATTGTCACATCTTTAAATGTGTTGAACGATGGCAAGCAATAGCTCCTACAGATGACGCTCTAGCTACAGGATGGCTGTTCGTTTTTGGGTTATTCGGTTTTTTTTTTTGGGGGGGTTTTTTGGGGGGGGTTAGGGGTTATTCGGTTACCCACATCCACATCTAAGGTGATCTCAGGGGGATGGGGAGGGTTGATAGGATTATTTAAATTTTGCCCGACTGACTGCTTTGTAAACAGCCAAGAGAATTTTATTAACGCGCTGTGATCTGCACACGGGACCTCCTTTGTTATCATCCGTCTCCGATGGGACAAGGTGTTAGATTTTATTTCGAAAAAAATCAGGAAAATAGCTCAGCCGTTGGCGGGGCTGGAACTCACTAGTACCTTTTGGACTTGGTATCGTACGGGCGGGGTGTAACATCATCCTCATCATCATCAAAGCCTTTCACCCCTACCAGGGTATATAGGCCAAAGGCAAGAGATTTCCATCTTCCCTTCTCCTGTGAGATATTTCTTCGCTCACTCCAGCTGACATCTCATCTCTTCCGGTCCGTATCTATACTCCTTTCTCTAAGTGTCCCGTGGACCTACCCTGGTGTCGCCTTCCTTGCAGATTCCATTGTAATGCTTGTAGTGTTATATTTGAAGCAGACTTTTCGCAAACTATGTCCAATCCACTTCCATCCATCACTTTCTCCCTAGAGTCATCAGTTTCCACTCGGTTCTTCCTTTCTAACTCTGTCTTGCCATTTCATTCTCAAGGTCGTCCTAAGACATCCATTGACAAAGGCTTGAACTGTCTTTATCGTCATTTCTAACTCTGTCTTGCCATTTCATTCTCAAGATCGTCGAAGACATCCATTGACAAAGGCTTGAAATGTCTTCATCGTCATTTCTCATTTTGTCTTGCCATTTCACTCTCAAGATCGTTTGAAGACATCCATTGACAAAGGCTTGAACTATCTTTACCGTCCTTTCTAACTCTGTCTTGCCATTTCATTCTCACGATCGTTCAATGACATCCATTGACAGAGACTTGAACTGTCTTCATCGTCCCTAACGCAGTCTCGAGTGTAACATGCTTCTTATTAACCATATAAATAGAAGTGTCATTGCTGTTTCTAGGCCGCACACGACATCATTGGGTTGGCTTGACATTGCTCTGCCTGCCCCTGGTGACCTGTCTGTACCTTCGACTTGCCACCCAATTGAAGTTCTTGACAACTTGATAGGAGAGCCAGATACGCACCAAAACAAAACAAAAAAGTTGTGTTAATCTCTGCCTTTGTTTCGCTGTCTCTGCCTCTGTCTGTGTGTCTGTCTGTCTGTCTGTCCCTCTCCCCTCCCCCTCTCTCTCTCTCTCTCTCTCTCTCTCTCTCTCTCTCTCTCTCTCTCTCTCTCTCTCTCTCTCTCTCTCTCTCTCTCTCTCTCTCTCCCTCCCTCCCTGCCCTTCAACACTTACTGATTACCATGAGCACCGTAGCCCCGATCAGCATGATGATTGTTTGGATAAAATCAGTCCATATGACAGCTGTCAGCCCACCTGAGGACGATAAGATCGAAAAGACCAGGTTAGAGTGTGTATTCTCTATATTATCAATTATAATGTCGGCAATATATGCACAAAGAGTGCACAAACAATTCTCTGGGGTAAGTGCATATAGACCCGAATAACGTTGTATCTTCAAATTTGAAATTTTGAGAAAGATGGCGTCAACGTTTCTGCTTGGTGTGACTACATGACTGAACCGCCAAACAAATGGTGGTGTCGGTGGCCGAGAGATTAGGCAGTCGGACTGGGAGTCATGAAATCTCGAGTTCGAATCCTGTCAAAGCTAGGGTCAGACGTTGTGTTCTTTGGGGAAGACGCTGAAGACGTATTTTGCCAACTCGACCCAGGTGCAAATGGGTACAAGCATTTGGCTTAGGAGTAAAAAAATATGCGTCACATTAGCATCCTGTGCCGGGGGTGATCATTACCACCTGTTCCGCTTCACGCTATTGGAACCGAGATAAACTCCGGCTCTATGGGCCGTAATGGCATTGAAGGGCCGCAACTATCTTCAAATTTGAGGTTTTGAGAAAAATGGCTTCAAAGTTTCTCATGCTCTCAATTTGCTTGGAATTGTAACAACAAAAAAATGGTAATCTTTTTTCTTTTCTTTTACCTACATTTGTGGGACAGGCAACAACAATTTGATACCAAACCTTGATTCTACTTTCGTCATAACACTGATTTTACCATCTTCATACAATCTTGAGATACAAGAAGAGGAAGAAGAAGTGAAGAAGAAGAAGAAGAAGAAGAAGAAGAAGAAGAAGAAGAAGTAGACGAAGAAGAAGAAGAAGAAGAAGAAGAAGAAGAAAAGAAGAAGAAAAGAAGAAGAAGAAGAAGAAGAAGAAGAAGAAGAAGAAGAAGAAGAAGAAGAAGAAGAAGAAGAAGAAGAAGAAGAAGAAGAAGAAGAAGAAGAAGAAGAAGAAGAAGAAGAAGAAGAAGAAGAAGAAGAAGAAGAAGAAGAAGAAAACGAAGAAGAAAAAAAACGAAGAAGAAAAAAAACGAAGAAGAAAAAAAAAACAAGAGGAACAAAAAGAGGAACAAGAAAAAGAACAAGAACAAGAACAACAAATTCGAGCTTTTTATAGAGAAATATACAAAGAATGAAAAGAGCTGTTATGTTTGTTTTGTTTGTAACGTACTACTATGCCTTGGTGTTATGATATAGACTATATTGCCTGTGTATTAGAATGAAGTGTATTATAGAATGACAAACTGTGTGTATTATAGAATGACAAACTGTGTGTATTATAGAATGACAAACTGTGTGTATTATAGAATGACAAACTGTGTGTATTATAGAATGACAAACTGTGTGTATTATAGAATGACAAACTGTGTGTATTATAGAATGACAAACTGTGTGTATTATAGAATGACAAACTGTGTGTATTATAGAATGACAAACTGTGTGTATTATAAAATGACAAACTGTGTGTATTAGAGAATGACAAACTGTGTGTATTATAGAATGACAAACTGTGTGTATTATAGAATGACAAACTGTGTGTATTATAGAATGACAAACTGTGTGTATTATAGAATGACAAACTGTGTGTATTATAAAATGACAAACTGTGTGTATTATAGAATGACAAACTGTGTGTATTATAGAATGACAAACTGTGTGTATTATAGAATGACAAACTGTGTGTATTATTGAATGACAAACTGTGTGTATTATAGAATGACAAACTGTGTGTATTATAGAATGACAAACTGTGTGTATTATTGAATGACAAACTGTGTGTATTATAGAATGACAAACTGTGTGTATTATAGAATGACAAACTGTGTGTATTATAGAATGACAAACTCAAACTGTGTATATTATAGAATGACAAACTGTATCTATTATTTTAATGTTAATGACAAACTACAAAGTGATACTATAACAATGACACTACTACTGTGTTTCATTATTTCATTCGAATTCTAAACATGTATAGGCAATGATTATGTATAACATGCCAAACTGTGTGGAAACACAGAATCTGATTGCGTAACAAACTCTACCTTCAACCGACTGTGTATATTATAGAATGACGAACTGTATCTGGGCAAACGTAACAAGGAGGTAATAAAACACTGTTAATGAAAAAGTATTTTAAAGGATACTATCCCTTCATCACAATACTTTTTTAATTTCATTGATTTCCATTCACATTCTATAACATAGTAGACTTTCCTTGCAATGCGTTATTTATAAAGTCACTAATAACCTTTCCTCAAATGCGTTCACAGACTAGTAGATTTCGTATACAAACTCTACCTTGACACTAATAGACTGCCTCACAATGCGTTCTTTTAAAGACACTATGAGTTTCCTCAAATGCGTTCTTTTTAAAGACACTTAGACTTAAATGCGTTCTTTTTAAAGACACTAATAGACTTTCCTCACAATGCGTTCTTTTTTAAAGAAAAAAAATGTGTGTATTTTTAAACTACGGTAGACCTTCCCTTCATCACAATACGTTTTTTTCAAAGTCACTAGTAGACTTTCCTCACAATGCGTTCTTTTCAAAGACACTAGTAGACTTTCCTCACAATGCGTTCTTTTTAAAGTCACTAGTAGACTTTCCTCGCAATGCGTTCTTTTCAAAGTCACTAGTAGACTTTCCTTACAATGTTCTCTTAAAGACACTAGTAGACTTTACTTCTTAATGTTCTTTTCAAAGTCACTAGTAGACCTTACTTCTTATATGTTCTTTTCAAAGTCACTAGTAGACCTTCCTTCTTATATGTTCTTTCAAAGTCACTAAGTCACTAAAGTCACTAGTAGACCTTCCTTCTATATGTTCTTTTCAAAGTCACTAGTAGACCTTACTTCTTATACGTTCTTTTCAAAGTCACTAGTAGACCTTACTTCCATACTTCTTTTCAAAGTCACTAGTAGACCTTACTTCTTATATGTTCTTTTCAAAGTCACTAGTAGACCTTACTTCTTATACGTTCTTTTCAAAGTCACTAGTAGACCTTACTTCTTATATGTTCTTTTCAAAGTCACTAGTAGACCTTACTTCTTATATGTTCTTTTCAAAGTCACTAGTAGACCTTACTTCTTATATGTTCTTTTCAAAGTCACTAGTAGACCTTCTTTTCAAAGTCACTAGTAGACCTTACTTCTTATATGTTCTTTTCAAAGTCACTAGTAGACCTTACTTCTTATATGTTGTTTTCAAAGTCACTAGTAGACCTTACTTCTTATATGTTCTTTTCAAAGTCACTAGTAGACCTTCCTTACTTATACGTTGTTTTCAAAGTCACTAGTAGACCTTACTTCTTACATACGTTGTTTCAAAGTCACTAGTAGACCTTCCTTTACAAAGTCACTAGTAGACCTTCCAGCAATACGTTGTTTTCAAAGTCACTAGTAGACCTTCTTATAATACGTTTTTTCAAAGTCACTAGTAGACCTTCCTTACAATACGTTGTTTTCAAAGTCACTAGTAGACCTTCCTTACAATACGTTGTTTTCAAAGTCACTAGTAGACCTTCCTCACAATACGTTATTTCCAAAGTCACTAGTAGACCTTCCTCACAATACGTTGTTTTCAAAGTCACTAGTAGACCTTCCTTACAATACGTTATTTCCAAAGTCACTAGTAGACCTTCCTCACAATACGTTGTTTTCGAAGTCAACAGAGATGTACGGACTCAAAGCCGAAAAAAAACCCAAAAACGTACTAGAGCTAACTACGTGGGGATGGGGGCGGGGAGGCAGGGGTGGGGATCTGTACGTGCTGATTGGCAGCTATAACGGTGTACTATTGAAACGCCTCATCCATGTCACTTTGCTTAGTTTTCACCGCTTCCATCATGGTTCACAGGTGACACATAATAACTTGCCTGTCATTGTCATTGTAAATGCTACAACGTTGCGGATACCAATCAAGCGGTCCAAAATTATTACGGGGTGGGGGTGGTGAGAGAGAGAGGGGGGGGGGGGGGGGGGCGCTAACTAGCCTCGCGCTACCTGAGGGGACTCGTCGGTAGTCCAAAGGTAAGGTGTCGGCTCTCAATCAAAAGGTAGTAGGTGAATGGTGAACACTATTATCCCACTACGACGTGATGGAAGTTCTCCCTAGGGCGCCTAAAATAATGGTAGTGATGATGATGATGATGATGATGGTGATGATGATGATGACGATAATACTAACGACGCTGTCATGGTTACGTGGCCGACAAACATCATCATCATCAACAACAACAGCAGCAGCAATGACAACGACAGTCAATAACTGCAGTCTAACACTAACACGTTTCTTTACCAGCCATCGCCTTTGACTTTGCCGCGCCTTCTTCTCCTTCCACCACTCCCCGCTACCCCCCCGCCCCACCCTCCTGCACCAAAAATAAAAATCAGATTAAATGGAAGGTACTACCCTTCCACTCCCCCCGTGAATAATAGTATAATGTCCCAGCTCGCACGCACACCATAACGTAATAATGCTTAATAAATTATGGATGCAGGTTTCTTTTGTGTGAGGTTTGTTTTGTTTTATGTTTTCGGTTTTTTTTTGGTCCTTTTTTGTTTTGTTTTGTTTTTTTGCTTGTTTGTTGTTTTTTGTTGGGTTTTGTTGGGCTATGATCTGTTGGGAACACACACCTGTTGTAAGGTAGGCGCACACACCTGTTGTAAGATAGGTGCTCACACCTTCAGCTGTAAGGTAGGTGGAAACACATGTTGTAAGGTAGGTGCACACCTTCAGCTGTAAGGTAGGTGCACACACATTCAGTTTAAGGTAGGTGCACACACCTTCAGCTTTAAGGTAGGTGGTTTTAATGTAGCTGCACACATTCAGCTTCAGCTTAAGGTAGATGCACACACCTTCAGTTTTAAAGTAGCTGTAAGGTAGGTGCACATCTTCAGTTTTAAGGAAGGTGAACACACCTTCAGCTGTATGGTAGAGACCCTGCAGATAGGTGCACACACCTGTTGCATGTAGGTGCACACACATTCACCTTTTAAGGTAGGTGCACACATCTTCACCTGTAAGGTAGGTAATACACCTTCAGCTTTAATGTAGGTGCACAGACCTGTAAGTCAGCTTTCAGCAAGGTAGGTGCACACACCTTCAGCTTTAATGTAGGTGCACACACCTTCAGTTTTAAGGTAGGCGAATACACCTTCAGCTTTAGGTGCACACACCTTGAGCTGTAAGGTAGGTGCATACACCTTCAGCTTTAATGTAGGTGCACACACCTTCAGCTGTAAGGTAGGCGAATACACCTTCAGCTTTAAGGTAGGTGCACACACCTTCAGCTTTAAGGTAAGTGCACACACCTTCAGTTTTAAGGTAGGCGCACACAACTGCTAATGTACACCTTGTAACGTGCACACAACTTTGTAAGGTAGGTGCTCACAACTGTTGTAAGGTTCAGCTGTAAGGTAGGTGCACACACTTGTTGTAAGGTATGTGCCTACACCTGTTGTAAGATAGGTACCCACAACTGCTTCAGCTGTGCACACAACTGTTTTAAGGTTCACACACATGTTGTAAGGTAGGTGCACATACCTGTTGCAAGGTAAGCGCACAGACCTGTTGTAAGGTACGTGCACACAACTGCTGTAAGGTCCGTGCACACAACTGTTGTAACGTATGTGCACACAACTGTTGTAAGGTATGTGCACACAACTGTTGTAAGGTATGTGCACACAACTGTTGTAAGGTATGTGCACACAATTGTTGTAAGGTATGTGCACACAACTGTTGTAACGTATGTGCACACAACTGTTGTAAGGTATGTGCACACAACAACTGTTGTAAGGTATGTGCACACAACTGTTGTAAGGTATGTGCACACACCTGTTGTAAGGTATGTGAACACAACTGCTTGTAACAACTGTATGTGCACACAACTGTTGTAAGGTATGTGCACACAACTGTTGTAAGGTATGTGCACACAACTGTTGTAAGGTATGTGCACACAACTGTTGTAAGGTATGTGCACACAACTGTTGTAAGGTATGTGCACACAACTGTTTGTAAGGTATGTGCACACAACTGTTGTAAGGTATGTGCACACAACTGTTGTAAGGTATGTGCACACACCTGTTGTAAGGTATGTGCACACACCTGTTGTAAGGTATGTGCACACAACTGTTGTCAGGTATGTGCACACACCTGTTGTAAGGTATGTGCACACACCTGTTGTAAGGTAGGTGAACACGGCTGTTGTGAGGTAGGTATGTGCACACACCTGTTGTAAGGTAGGTGACAGCCAAGGACATGCAGTATTGTAGGTGGTGGTGTTTTTATTATTGGATTGTTTTGGTTGGTTTTGTTTTTGGCTCTTTTTTGTTTGTTCTTTGTTGGTGGTGTTTTTGACTTGGGTTTTTTTTATTCTTGGATTTCTCCTTGGTCTATCTCTGCCAGCATGTTATACATATACGAGTAATACGATTAATTTCTTTCATTTCTCCTTTCTATCTCTGCCAGCATGTTATACATATACGTGTAATACGATTCGTTTCTCTTTCTTTGTTATACATATACGTGTAATACGATTAATTTCTATTTCTCCTTTCTATCTCTGCCAGCATGTTATACATATACGTGTAATACGATTCGTTTCTCTTTCATTTCTCCTTTCTATCTCTGCCCGCATGTTATACATATACGTGTAATACGATTCGTTTCTCTTTCATTTCTCCTTTCTATCTCTGCCCGCATGTTATACATATACGTGTAATGCGATTCGTTTCTCTTTCATTTCTCCTTTCTATCTCTGCCCGCATGTTATACATATACGTGTAATACGATTTGTTTTTTTCTTTCATTTCTCCTTTCTATCTCTGCCCGCATGTTATACATATATAATACGTGTAATAGCATGTTATTTGTTTTATACGATTCGGTTCTCTTTTCATTTCTCCTTTCTATCTCTGCCTGCATGTTACACACATACGCGTGTGATATTATTTGTTTTTCTCTCCTCCGCTTCAGAATACGATCAGATCACAGATTTAAAAAGAAAATAATAAACAAGCAACAATTAATTATAATCTGCGTTTCACCACCATGCTAATTGCTAGCTGTGGTGACGATGAGTGAACCAACATGAACCAATTGCAATGGATACCTTTAGACGAAAATAAAGCCAGAAATAAAATAAATATATATATATATGCTTTTAAGGCTATAAATGGCCAACTGTTTTTTTTTCCTCCATTAGATCAACTTAAACGTGATACAAGAGCAACCAAA
>JAXRKP010001559.1:7500-47500 GCA_037039925.1 Doris montereyensis | reverse complement strand
TCTCTCTCTCTCTCTCTCTCTCTCTCTCTCTCTCTCTCTCTCTCTCTCTCTCTCTCTCTCTCTCTCTCTCTCTCTCTCTGCGCTTGGCATAACGATAGAATTATTATGCTGGGCAGTGTTGTTTTGCACCTTTGAACATAACGATAGAATTACTATGCTGGACAGTTTTGTTTTGCCCCTTTGAACATAATGACAGAATAACTATGCTGGACAGTGTTGTTTTGCCCCTTTGAACATAACGATAGAATAACTATGCTGGGCAGTGTTGTTTTTTTCTTCTTTGTATCAACTTGAATGTATAATGTGTGTGATTATGGGAAGATTATTAGATGAATGGATACATGGATTGACAGATAGATGGATGGATTGACAGATAGATGGATGGATTGACAGTCAGATAGATGGATGGATGGATTGACAGATAGATGGATGGATTGACAGACAGATAGATGGAAGGATGGATTGACAGACAGATAGATGGATGGATGGATTGACAGATAGATGGATGGATTGACAGACAGATAGATGGATGGATTGACAGATAGATGGATGGATTGACAGACAGATAGATGGATGTATGGATGGATTGACAGATAGATGGATGGATTGGATTGACAGACAGATGGATGGATGGATGGATTGACAGATAGATGGATGTATGGATGGATGATGGATTGACAGATAGATGGATGGATGTGATGGATATGGATTGACAGATAGATGGATTGGATTGACAAATAGATGGATGGATTGACAGATAGACATGATGGATGGATGGATTGACAGATGGAGATGGATGGATGGATTGACAGATAGATGGATGGACGGATGATGGATTGACAGATAGATGGATGGATTGATAGACACATAGATAGATGGATTGACAGACAGATGGATGTATGGATGGATGAATGGATTGACAGATAGATGGATGGATGGACGGATGGATTGACAGATAGATGGATGTATAGATGGATGGATTGACAGATAGATGGATGGATTGACAGATAGATGGATGGATTGGATTGACAGATAGATGGATGGATTGACAGATAGACGGTTGGATTGACAGATAGACGGATGGATTGATAGATGGATGGATTGACAGATAGATGGATGGATTGACAGATAGATGGATGGATTGACAGATAGATGGATGGATTGACAGATAGATGGATGAATGATTGACAGATAGATGACAGATAGATGGATGGATTGACAGATAGACGGATGGATTGACAGATAGACGGATGGATTGACAGATAGACGGATGGATTGACAGATAGATGGATGGATTGACAGATAGATGGATGTATTGACAGATAGACGGATGGATTGACAGATAGATGGATGGATTGACAGATAGACGGATGGATTGACAGATAGATGGATGGATTGACAGATAGACGGATGGATTGACAGATAGATGGATGGATTGACAGATAGATAGATGTATGAATGAATGGGTGGATGGATAGATAGACAGATGGTTGGGTGAATGGGTGAATGGATGGACGGTTGGATGGATCGATGGATGTGTCAATGGATAGATTCATGGATGGAGCGACGGATGGTTGGATGAATGGATGGGTAGATAGATAGATAAGGATGCATTGAATTTTCGTTAATTCCAACAGTTCCACGACTCATACATAAATCTTAATGAAAGATAAAAAACCCCAAAATGAGCAAAAACAAAACATAAAACAACAATAAGCAAACAAACAAAAACATAATATCAAAATACCCCAAGGTTGTTACCTGTAATAGTGAAGATAGCGGCAACTCCAAGCAGAAGGCATATGGCTCCATACATATCCCAGTTGAGGGCCTGTTCTATGAAGATCACCCCAGAAAACAGATCCGCCTAGATAGGAAGGAGATGGGAAAAGGTAATAAAAAAATTAAATAAAATTTTAAAAAATTTAAAATTAAAAATTAAATTATTTTATATGTATATGTAAATAGATGGAACAAGATTATAATTAGGCAGAACAAGAACAGAATAAGTTGAAACAAAAATATAATGAAGTGAAACAAGAACTGAATTAGGTGAAATAAAATATATAATTAGGCGGAACGAGAATTGAATTAATTGGAACAAAAATAGAATTAAGCGGAACAAGAACAGAATTAGGTGGAACAAAAACATAATTAGGTCGAACAAGAACTGAATTCCGTGAAACATAAAAAAAGAAAATAGGCGGAACAAGAACAGAATTAAATGGAACAAAAACAGAGTTAGGTGAAACAAGAACAGAATACTAGGTGGAACAAGAACATAATTCAGTGGAACAAAAACACAAATAGGTGGAACAAGGAGAGAATTAGTTATAACAACCTAGATTTGATTTGATTCACCCACATCCTCAACTGGAGTGATCTCGGGGTTTTTGAGGATTTTAATTTTGCCCAGACAAAATTTTAACGTGGACAGAGTGTTGTGATCAGCACACTGGACCTCCTTTTATCGTCCGTCTCCGATGGGACTAGGTGTCGATGCACCTACCTGGACCAGAGAGGGTGAAGGGATCTCGGGGTTTTTGCTAAAACATTTTTTTGAAAATTCCTTTGCCCAAGAGGCCGACGCCTTGCCTTGAACTGCGAAGTCCACCCGTGTAACAAGGACAGAATTCGTGGAATAATAAAAACACAAAATAGGTGGTACACAGACAGAATTCGGTGGAATAATAAAAATATAGGTGGCACAAGGACAGAATCCGTGGCACAAGGACAGAATTCGGTGGAATAATAAAAATACAAATAGGTGGCACAAGGACAGAATTCGGTGGAATAATAAAACACAAAATAGGTGGCGGTTCGGTGGAATAATAAAAACACAAATAGGTGGCACAAAGACAGAATTCGTGGAATAATAAAAACACAAATACATTGACAGAATTCGAATAATTCCAAAATAGGTGGCACAAAGACAGAATTCACCATAAATAGGTGGCACAAAGACAGAATTGGGAATAATAAAAACACAAAATAGGTGGCACAAAGACAGAATTCGTGGAATAACAAATAGGACAAGGAATTCGGTGGAATAATAAAAACACAAAATAGGTGGCACAAAGACAGAATTCGGTGGAATAAAAAAAATAAAATAGGTGGCACAAAGACAGAATTCCTGTGGAATAATAAAAACACAAATAGGTGGCACAAAGACAGAATTCGGTGGAATAATAAAAATACAAATAGGTGGCACAAAGACAGAATTCGGTGGAATAAAAATAAAAAAATAGGTGGCACAAATAGGTGGCACAAAGACAGAATTCGGTGGAATAATAAAAATACAAATAGGTGGCACAAGGACAGAATTCGGTGGAATAAAAATACAAATAGGTGGCACAAGGACAGAATTCGGTGGAATAAAAATAAAATAAAAATAATAAAAAAAAATACAAATAGGTGGCACAAAGACAGAATTCTGTGGAATAAAAAAACATAAATAGGTGGCACAAAGACAGAATTCGGTGGAATAATAAACACAAAATAGGTGGCACAAGGACAGAATTCGGTGGAATAATAAAAATACAAATAGGTGGCACAAAGACAGAATTCGGTGGAATAATAAAAATACAAATAGGTGGCACAAGGACAGAATTCGGTGGAATAATAAAAATACAAATAGGTGGCACAAGGGAATTCAGAATTACAAAATAGGTGACAGAATTAAATAAAAATACAAATAGGTGGCACAAGGACAGAATTCGGTGGAATAATAAAAATACAAATAGGTGGCAATAGGACAGAATTAGGTGGAATAAAAATACAAAAGGTGGCACAAGGACAATTAAACAAAAATCGGACAGAATTCGGTGGAATAAAAATACAAATAGGTGGCACAAGGACAGAATTCGGTGGAACAAAAATACAAAATAGGTGGCACAAGGACAGAATTAAATGGAACAAAAATATAAAATAGGTGGCACAAGGACAGAATTCTTACAAAATAGGTGGCACAAGGACAGAATTCGGTGGAATAAAAATACAAGGTGGCACAAGGACAGAATTCGGTGGAATAAAAACACAAATAGGTGGCACAAGGACAGGAAAATTAAATTTAAATGGAACAAGAACAGAATTTGGTGAAACAAGAATAGACTTAGGTGGAACAAAAATAAACGTGGAACAAGAACAGAATAAGGCGGGGGGACGTAAATAAATGGAACAAGCACAGAATGAGATGAAACAAAAAATGAATTACGTGAAACAAGAATAGAATTAGGTGGACCAAGAATAGAATTACGTGGATCAAGAACATAATTAGGTGACATGAGAATAGAGCAAATGGAATAAAATCACAAATAGGTGGGAAAAGGAAAAAAATTTGGTGTAACAAAAATAGAATAAAATGGGACACGAACAGAATTAGGTGAAACAAAATAGAGTGGAACAAACACACAAACAGGTGGAACAAGGAGATAATTAGGTGAAATAAGAACAGAATTGAGGTGGACCAAGAAGAGAATAAGTGAAACAAGAACTAAATTAGGTGAAACAAGAATAGAATTGGGTGAAACAAGAACAGTATTAGGTGAAAAAAGAATAGAATAAGGTGAAACAAGAATAGAATTTGGTGAAACAAGAATAGAATTTGGTGAAACAAGAATAGAATTCGGTGAAACAAGAACATAATTAGATGGAACAAGAACAGAATTAAATAGAACAAGAACAGAATTAGGTGGAACAAGAATAGAATTAGGTGTAACAAAACCGCAAATAGGAAGAACAAGAAGAGAATTTGGGAGAACAGGAACAGAATGAGGTGAAATAAGAACCAAATTAAATGGAACAATAAAAGAATTAGGTGGAGCAAAAACACAAATAGGTAGAACAGGAATAGAATTAGGTTGAAGAAGTACAAAATTAACTGGAACAATCACAAACTATTAGATGGAACAAGAATAATATTGGGTGGACAAAGAATAGAACAAGAGGTGGAACAGGAACAGAATATACTGTTTGTTAAGAACAGAATTTGGTGGAACAAAAACATGAATAGGTGGAACGAAAACAAAATTAGCTGGAACAGGAACAAAAAGAAGTGGAAGAAGAACAGAAACAGGTGGACCTAGAATAAAATTAGGTGGAACAATAACAGAATTATGCAGAACAAGAAAAAATTAGGCGGAACGAAAAATGAATTTTGACTGAACAAGAAGGGAATTAGGCGGAACATGAATATGATTGGGTGGAACCCAAACTGAATGGCAAAATATTTCACTTCACTCATTCGGCTCTGTTTGCTGATGAAGGTGGAAGGATGTTCCGCCTGACAGCCTCTCTCTCCTTTTGGTTGTTGTGGTAACATCGGCCATATTGGATTGTATGTCCTTGTTTCGTGGGGGTGGGGGGGGGGGGGGTTCTTGCAAATCCCTTAAAGTCAAAATAGCTAACTATTCGTAAACCATTGATGGCGATGGGGGAGCTAAGCACATGGGACTCAAAAAACAATGATAATATAATTTTGACATAACAATAATGTAGCAATGTTCACACTTCACACATATAATTTTGACATAACAATAATGTAGCAATGTTCACACTTCACACATATAATTTTGACATAAAAATAATGTAGTAATGTTCACATTTCACACATATAATAGTAAAAAGAAACTCAATGGGAGCTAAAGGCAAGATTTGGTTAGTTGTTTTTTTATTATTTAGCCTTCCTTCCTCCCTCCCCTCCTCCCCACCCCTCTCTCTCTCTCTCTCTCTCTCTCTCTCTCTCTCTCTCTCTTCTCTGCTACTAGTAGTGCAACTACTACTCACTACATCTACTAGTAATGATGATAATAATAATAATAATAACAAGAAGAAGAAAAGGAAGAAGACGAAGAAGAAGAAGAAGAAGAAGAAAACGAAAAAGAAGAAGAAGAAGAAGAAAACGAAGAAGAAGAAGAAGAAGAAGAAGAAGAAGAAGAAGAAGAAGAAGAAGAAGAAGAAGAAGAAGAAGAAGAAGAACAACAACAACAACAACAACAACAACAACAACAACAACAAGAAATAGAAGAAGAAGACACGTTGTTCCACTCTTGCCCTCACATCTACCACTATACCAT
Organism: Doris montereyensis; assembly: GCA_037039925.1. Taxonomy (NCBI): domain Eukaryota; kingdom Metazoa; phylum Mollusca; class Gastropoda; order Nudibranchia; family Dorididae; genus Doris; species Doris montereyensis. The sequence continues at coordinate 41,426 of JAXRKP010001559.1, read as the reverse complement.
CCACACACCCCATGGCAATACATACAATCGACACTCGATTATTGGCTGCACCTCTCATCATGGTTCTCTTACCGATATTTTCGTGAAGATGTAGACGAGGAGGGTAAGCACAGCCAGGTAGATCTGAATTCGTACGCCCCAAATCGTCGCTGCAAGTACTGGGGCATGGTGTACACCTGTGGAGTGTACGATATCATCAACGCCAGGCATGATTCAATGATAAATGGACAGTCGCTATCGTGCCCGTCCGTCTGTCTATCTGTCAGTCTTCTTCATTAACTTAAGGGACTTGAGACGATCGAGCTCCGAGAGAACCCTTGGAGTGGAGACTTTCTTCTTACGGCCTCAACTGGCTCGGGGTCAGTAGTAGATCCCTGCAGCTTAAGCCACCTTCGGCAATCGGGTGAGCCTCCACTGAATTACATCGGGTAAGAAAGGGACGAAGGGGGAGGGGGTGCTACCTAGCAATGCCGAAGTTCGCTTACGCTTAGCTCTCTCTCTCTCGAGAGAGAGAGAGAGAGAGAGAGAGAGTCGAGAGAGGTAGGTTGAGAGAGAGAGAGAGAGAGAGAGAGAGAGAGAGAGAGAGAGAGAGAGAGAGAGAGAGAGAGAGAGAGAGAGAGAGAGAGAGAGAGCAGGTTTGCTGTCGGTCATTGGGGTAGGTTGGGGGCGGGGTTTGTAGAAACTCAGCCATTGACTGTGATGAGCTCACATGAACATGACCTCAGTTCGGTGGGAAAGACAAACCTTCCAACCCTTGACCTCAGTTCGGTGGGAGAGAGAACCTTCCAACCTTTGACCTCAGTTCGGTGGGAGAGAGAAACCTTCCAACCCCTGACCTCAGTTTGGTCGTAGAGAGAAATCTTCCAACCCCTGACCTCAATTCGGTAATAGAGAGAAACCTTCCAACCCCTGACCTCAGTTCGGTAGTAGAGAGAAATCTTCCAACCCCTGACCTCAGTTCGGTGGGAGAGAAACCTTCCAACCCCGACCTCAGTTCGGTAGTAGAGAGAAACCTTCCAACCCCTGACCTTAGTTCGGTGGGAGAGAGAAACCTTCCAACCCCTGACCTTAGTTCGGTGGACAGACGAGAAACCTTCCAACCCCTGACCTTATTGGTGAGAGAGAAACCTTCCAACCCCTTGACCTCAGTTCGGTGGAGCAACGAAATCCTGCTGTTCTTTTAGAAACATCCAACATTTCCGACCCCCGAGGACGCCGTCCAATAGCAACTTCAATATAGGCGGTGGATTTCCTTCCACTCCCTGGACGCCGTCCAATACCACTAGGCGCTACATGCACTAGGCGTTACATAGACTAGGCGTTACATAGACTAGGCGCTACATAGACTAGGCGTTACATAGACTAGGCGTTATATAGACTAGGCGTTACATAGACTAGGCGTTACATAGACCTCAGGCGTTACATAGACTAGGCGTTACATAGACTAGGCGTTATATAGACTAGGCGTTACATAGACTAGGCGTTATATAGACTACGCGTTACATAGACTAGGCGTTATATAGACTAGGCGTTATATAGACTAGGCGCTACATAGACTAGGCGTTATATAGACTAGGCGCTACATAGACTAGGCGTTATATAGACTAGGCGTTAGGCGTTATAGACTACGCGTTACATAGACTAGCGCTACATAGACTAGGCGTTATATAGACTACGCGTTACATAGACTAGGCGTTATATAGACTAGGCGTTATATAGCTTACATAGACTAGGCGTTATATAGACTACGCGTTACATAGACTACGCGTTACATAGACTAGGCGCTACATAGACTAGGCGTTATATAGACTACGCGTTACATAGACTAGGCGTTATATAGACTAGGCGTTATATAGACTAGGCGCTACATAGACTAGGCGTTATATAGACTACGCGTTACATAGACTAGGCGTTATATAGACATAGACTAGGCGTTACATAGACTAGGCGTTACATAGACTAGGCGCTACATAGACTAGGCGTTACATAGACTACGCGTTACATAGGCGCTACATAGACTACGCGTTACATAGACTAGGCGTTACATAGACTAGGCGTTATATAGACTAGGCGTTACATAGACTAGGCGCTACATAGACTACGCGTTACATAGGCTAGACGCTACATAGACTAGACGTTACATAGACTAAGCACTACATATACTAGGCGCTTATCTCCCCCCCCCCCCGGTAAACGTCTAAGCCTGCTTGGATTACTACTTGAGGGCCAAAGGGCAAAGTAGTGGACCAACGTCCGTCCACAATAACTCATATTTCTTGTGTTTGTGTTTGATTGTATGTGTGTGTATGTGTGTGTTTTGTGTGTGTATGTACGTGGGGCCAAGCCAGGCATTTACCTAAAACGTATAAGCTTAACGTTGCCTCTTGTGTGTGTGTGTGTGTGTCTGCGTGTGTGTCTGCGTGTACATACGGCCAAGGCAGGCATTTACCTCAATCGTATAAGCTTGACGTAGCCATCCTTTCTCGTTTTCTGTACTACTGCTATTACTACTACTGCTAGCGCTACAGCTACCATTATTACTACTGTTGCTGATTCTACTACTACTACTTCTATAGCTACTACTACTATTGATACAACTACTGCTGCTGCTGCTACTACTACTATTACTACTACCGCTGCTACTACTACTACTACGACTATTACTGTTGCTGCTGCTAATACTACCACTGGGGCTAGTGCCACGACTACTAACTGTTACTACTATTACTACTACTATTACTGCGGCTGTTACGACTACTGCTGCTACTACTTCTACCATTACTACACGTACTACTACTACTGCTGAAACTACTACTATTACTACTACTACAACTACTACTGCTACCACTACTACCACTTCTACTATTATCATTACTACTACTACTACTACTACTACTAGCGCAACTGTTACTACTACTACTGCTGCTGCTGCTATTATGACTACTACTACTAGTAGTAGTACAAGTACTGCGATTATTACTGCTACTACTACTACAATTACTAATACTACTGCTACTACTTCTACTGCTACTACTTCTACTGCACCTACTGATACTACTACTTCTACTACTATTATTACTAATATTACTACTATTGCTGCTGCTACTGCTACTACTACTACTACTACTTGCTGCTGCTACTATTACGACTACTAATACTAGTAGTACTACTACTACTACTGCGTTTATTACTGCTACTACTACTATTACTACTGCTTACTGCACCTACTGGTACTACTGCCACTACTAAGACTTCTATAACTATTATTACCAATATCACTACTGCTACCGCTACTGCTACTACTAGTATTCCTACGGCTGCTGGGACTACCACTGCTGTTGCTGCTACTAGTACTACTGTTACTGCTACTACTACAACTACTGCTACTACTACTGTTACTACTACTACTACTACTACTTGAACTGCTACTAGTACTACTGCTGCTACTACTGGGGAGATTTTGCTCGAAAAAAATCGAGAACATTTTTCAACCGTCGGCGCGGCTCGAACCCACTACCTTTGGTTGAGAGGCCGACACCTTGCCTCTGGACTACCGAGTCCCCAATCGTGATGAAGATGTCATGTTGCAATGAGGATAACGGTGATGACCACGACTGTGGCGGTGAGAAACACACGCAACGACGATCATGTTCATGTTAATATCCAAATCAAAATACCAGTTGTCAAATCACTTACCCCCGACGCGATGTAAACAGGCAGGAACAAATATCCCAGCATGATCACGATGTAGATTGCCTGGTAGTGGAATAGGCATTAATGTTTCAATCACAAAAAAGCATTAACGTTTCAATAACAGGCTGGTGGGTGTCGTCACAAAGGTCACAAAAAGCAATAACGTTTCAATAACAGGCTGGTGGGTGTCGTCACAAAGGTCACAAAAAAAGCAATAACGTTTCAATAACAGGCTGGTGGGTGTCGTCACAAAGGTCACAAAAAAGCAATAACGTTTCAATAACAGGCTGGTGGGTGTCGTCACAAAGGTCACAAAAAAGCAATAACGTAACGTTTCAATAACAGGCTGATGGGTGTCGTCACAAAGATCACAAAAAAGGAGGATTTTAAATTCTGCCCGCGCGGAGACTGCTCTGTAAAGAGTCATGGGATCTTTAACGTGCACAACAGAGTGTTGTGATCTGCACACTGGAACCTCCGAAATATCGTCCGCCTCCGGTGGGACTAGGTTTTGTTCCACCTACCTGGATCGGAGAAAGGGGGAGGGGGTGTGGATTTTGGTCGAGAACATTTTTCAACCGCTGGCGGGGATCGAGCCGAGTACCATGCCTCTGAACTACATACAGAGCCTCCACCCCCCCCCCTGGTGGAATCCCTCCAATGGAATGCCCTTAGGCGGAATCTCTCAATAATAATAATAATAATAATAATAATAATAATAATAATAATGTACACAACACATGACATTATAATAAAAATAACAACAATAATAATAATAACAACAACAACAACAACAACAATAATAATAATAATAATATTAATATACAATAAACGATGAGAATAATTGATCACAAACTTATCGTTGTAAGTCAGTGCAATGTTCATCACTCACGCCCGTGCTAACGAGGTCAGATCTCGGATCAAGTTGCCCTGTCCGTGTCACGGCTTTCTTATGTCTGACTTCGCGGAGAGCTCCACGTATTTTAACGCCTTGCATACCTGAAGGTAGCGATGTGAAATTTAATAAACGTGATTCTATTAAAACTTGATTTGATTTACTCGCATCCACAACTAAGGTGATCTTGGTAAGTGGGTTGGGGAGGGGGGAGGGAGGAGGGTGTTGATAAAACTTTTTGTTTTAATTTCACCCGGTGTATAAACAGCCATGGGCATTTGTGATCTTAACCTGCTTATCGTCAGTCTCTGGGGCGGTATAAGGTGTCATCCACCTACCTGGATCAGAAGGTGGAGGGGGGGGGATCTGGGGACCCCCTGGTTTACTCCGGGCGGTTTGATCTTGGAAAAAAAGAGGGGAGGGGAAGGAGAGGAAAGACTGTTGCGACTCACGTTCAACTCGTAGATGCCTATGGAGATGCCGGAGGCCGCCCCAGAGCCCGCCAGGCCCACGAAGTGAAGGCTGCCGATGTTGCTGGCGAAGAGAGATGCCCCCACCTGGACGAAGAAAGGAGGAAGAAGAAAAGAAGGAGGAGGGAGGCCACCACTTAAAATCGATGGTAACGATAAAGATGACGATAGTATTAATAGGAAGTAATGATGATTTTTAATAATAGTACTATTAATAGTAGTAATGATAGTAATAACAATAACAATAATGATAATGATTATAATTATAATAATAATAATAATAATAATAATAATAATAACAATACTAATACTAATAATAACAATAATTCTTTAATAATCCGTCGGGGAAATTCTTTTTTTACAGACGTGCTTAAAATACTAAAATATAACAAAGCAAATACTAAAATATAACAAAGCTTAAAATACTAAAATATAACAAAGCTTAAAATGTAAAATATAACAAAGCTTAGAAATGCTAAAATATAACAAAGTAAAACAGTTCCTTCAAAGCCCTTAAGGCCCAAAAGAGGCGGAGTCTTATCCCGGTTTCTACAGAGGAAGCGGGACAGGTGACAATAATCTACCTCCTGGCCAGGACGCTAATCTGACGCAGGTTTTACTCCCAAGCTGGCGCTAGTGCCCATTTGCACATGGGTAGAGGGAAAATACGTGTCAAGTTTTTTCTCAAGGAACACAACGTTGGACCTGGCTTTGCTAGGATCCGACCTCGGGACCTCATGATCCCCAGTCCAGCAGCCCAATTGCTTGGCCACAATGAGGCAACACAAAATATAACGAGGACATACTAAATTCAATATATATATATATATAACACATAAAAGTCATGGTTCAATGCACACTGACAGGTTCTTTAAATAGAGTACAAAAATGTCCAATTTTAAAAACTATATTCGTAAATGTACCAAGGTGTGTAAATTGCAACACTCTTCAACTTCAAAGTCTACAAATGATATTGTGCAGACTGATAGACACACATATCATCATTCAACTCAGGACATAATCTACACAACATATGATATTACTGTCTCTATGCATCCAAGACACACCTATCATCATTTAACGGTGAGCGATTCTATGCAAGGCAAGACCGATCTCTCTCTCTCTCTCTCTCTCTCTCTCTCTCTCTCTCTCTCTCTCTCTCTCTCTCTCTCTCTCTTCTCTCTCTCTCCGACCAAAAACAAACAAAAAGAAGAAGAAAAGAAAAGTTAATTTCAAACAAAATTTAAAAACAAGAATTAAATGGGAAGAAAAAAAGAGAGCAGGTGATTTGAGATCATGAAGTTAATGTGTTGTTGTGATATCAAGCTGTTATAACATTATCCCTTTGGAGAAGGTAATCTATTTTATGAAGCCATGAGCTTCATTACCTACAACCGAAGAGTGAGAGTTAGCCATGCATACACAAACTATCTTTTCAATCTGTGAGTCTCTATCGCTCTGTCTGTCTGTCTGTCTGTCTGTCTCTGTCTCTCTGTCTCTGTCTCTCTCTCTCTCTCTCTCTCTCTCTCTCTCTCTCTCTCTCTCTCTCTCTCTCTCGCTCTCTCTCTCTCTATCTCTCATGTACACAAACACATTATCTTGCTGACTCGTTCGATAGATAGGCCAATTCAGTACTGCTGTTTTGTTGCTCTTACTGATATATACATAGGTCAACAATACTAATATTTTGTTGACGTTACTGATATATAGACAGGTCAATGCAGTAGTGATGTTATGTTGCTGCTGTTACTGATAAATAGATAGGTGAATGTACAAATAGAGACGGATATATATATAATATATATCAATATATATATATATATATATATATATATATATATATATATATATATATATATATATATATACACGTTGATATATGTGTATCTCTTCATCCGTGCGTATACACATTTATCTATATAATGCATGTCTATATATCTATGTTTATTTGTACATATCTATCCATCTATCTGATTATCCATCAATAATCAGTCTGTCTATCTATCTATATCTCTATATATATCGATGTATCTATCTAACTGTCTGTCTATTTTTGTATACAGATATATGTATATATCTATCCACCAATCCATCTATCTATCTATCTATCAATAAATTGTCCAATTTCACGGAACATTGTAACCAAAACCCGTTTACGTTCGAGAAAAGAAAAAAATCCGGTTTGCATTTTGTGTCAACTTCGGATTCTCATTTCAGCTGAGAACTTCACAGCTTTTGTTGTTTTTTGTGTGTTGAAAATGGGTTTATGCGCAAGGGCAAGGTTCCTTCAAGGTCGTTACAGCCCATACAGCCGAAACATATCCCGGTGTCAGTAGCGTGAAGCGGAACAGGTGATAATAATCACCTCCTGGACAGGACGCCAGTCTGACACAGGCTTTACTCCCAAGCTAGTGCTTGTACCCATTTGCACCTGGGTTGAGGGGAACAATACGTGTTTTAAATGTCTTTCCCGAGGAACACAACGTCGGACATAGCTTTGCCAGGATTCAAACTCAGGACCTCATGATCCCCAGTCCGGAAGCCTGACCGCTCGGCCACCGACGCCACGCTTATGTGAACTTAGGATTTCAATCTATATATATTCTATTGGTTTATATATATATATATATATATATATATATATATATATATATATATATCTACTTCCACCTCTATCTATCTATTGGTTTATATATATCTACTTCCACCTGTATATATTCTATTGGTTTAAATATATCTACTTCCCCACCTGTATATATTCTATTGGTTTATATATATATATATATATTCTATTATATTTATATATATATATATATATATATATATATCTACCACCCCTCGCTCTCTCTCTCTCTCTCTCTCTCTCTCTCTCTCTCTCTCTCTCTCTCTCTCTCTCTCTCTCTCTCTCTCTCTCTCTCTCTCTCTCTCTCTCTCTCCATATCTATATATCCATATATATATATATATATATATATATATATATATATATATATATATATATATATATATATATATATATATATATATATATATTGGTATATATCTATCTACCCCCATCTCTCTCTATATATATCTATTGGTTTATAACTATTTACCTCCATCTCTATATCGATATATTGGTTTATATCTATCTACTTCCATCTCTATATTGGTTTATATCTTTGTACCCCATCTCTATATCGATCTATTGGTTTATCTACCACCAACTCTATATCGATCTATTGGTTTATATATATCTCCATCCATCTCTATATCGATCTATTGGTGTATATCTATCTACCTCCATCTCTATATCGATCTATTGGTTTATATCTATCTACCTCCATCTCTCTCTCTATATATCTATTGATTTATATCTATTTACCTCTCTCTATATATATATATATTTCGGTTTATATCTATCTACATCCATCTCTATATCTATATTTCGGTTTAAATCTGTCTACATTCATCTCTATATCTATATTTCGGTTTAAATCTGTCTACATTCATCTCTATATCTATATTTCGGTTTAAATCTGTCTACATTCATCTCTATATCTATATTTCGGTTTAAATCTGTCTACATTCATCTCTATATCTACTTGTCTACGCTAAGCCTAATCCAGCCATCTATCTACTTGTCTGCGCTAAGCCTAATCCAGCCATCTATCTACTTGTCTACCTTAAGCCTAATCCAGCCATCTATCTACTTGTCTATCTTAAGCCTAATCCAGCCATCTATCTACTTGTTTTTCTTAAGTCTAATCTAGCCACCTATCTACGTATCTACCGTAAGCCTAATTTAGCCACATATCTGATTGCATACCTTAAGCCTAATCTCGCCATATATCTACTTGTCTACCTCAAGCCTAATATAGCCATCTATCTACCTGTCTACCTTAAGCCTAATCCAGCCATGTATCTATTTGTCTACCTTAATCCTAATCCAGCCATCTATCTACTTGTCTATACCTTAAGCCTAATCTAATCATCTATCTACCTGTCTACATTAAGCCTAATCCAGCCATCTCTCTGCTTGTCTACAATATACCTAATCTAGCCATCTATCTACTTGTCTACCTTAAACTTACTCTAGCCATCTCTCTACTTGTCTACCTTAAGCCTAATCTAATCATCTATCTACCTGTCTACATTAAGCCTAATCCAATCTCTCTTCTTGTCTATAATCTCTCTCTCTACTTGTCTACCTTAAACCTAATCTAGCCATCTATCTACTTGTCTACCCTAAACCTAATCTAGCCATCTATCTACTTGTCTACCTTAAACCTAATCTAGCCATCTCTCTACTTGTCTACCCTAAACCTAATCTAGCCATCTCTCTACTTGTCTACCTTAAACCTAATCTAGCCATCTACTTGTCTACCTTAAACCTAATCTAGCCATCTATATACTTGTCTACCTAAACCTAATCTAGCCATCTATCTACTTGTCTACCCTAAACCTAATCTAGCCATCTATATACTTGTCTACCCTAAACCTAATCTAGCCATCTATATACTTGTCTACCCTAAACCTAATCTAGCCATCTATATACTTGTCTACCTTAAACCTAATCTAGCCATCTCTCTACTTGTCTACCTAAACCTAATCTAGCCATCTATATGCTTGTCTACCTTAAACCTAATCTAGCCATCTCTCTACTTGTCTACCTTAAACCTAATCTAGCCATTTATCTACTTGTCTACCTTTAACCCAATCTAGCTATCTATATACCCTTTTCTAACGTATCTTCTTATATCTACCTACTTTATCTATATTAGATATATCAAAGCTTAGCTATCCATCAACCCATCAATTTTTTTTATCTCTCTGTTTATCTGTTCACCTGTACGTCTGCCTGTCTGTATGTCTGCCTTTCCGTCTGATTTTCTATCTTTCAGTATGTCTGCCTGTCCATCTGTATGTCTATCTGCCTGTCCACATGTATGTCTATATGTGTGTATGTCTGCCTGTACATATGTATGTCTATCTGCCTGTCTGTTTGTATGTCTATATGTATGTATGTCTGTCTGTCCGTCTGTATGTATATATGTGTGTATTTCTGTCTGTCCGTTTATATGTTTATATGTGTGTATGTCTGCCTGTCCATCTCAATGTCTATATGTGTGTATGTCTGCCTATCCATCTGTATGTCTGTCTGTCTGTCAATCTGTATGTTTATGTCTACCTGTCCATCTGAATGCCTGCCTGTCCATCTGCATGTCTACATGTTTGTATGCCAGCTTGTTCCTCTGTATGTATATTTGTGTGTGTATGTCTGCCTATCCATCTGTATGTCTGTCTGCCTGTCCATCTGTACGCCTACCTGCCAGTCCATCTGTATGTCTATCTGTGTGTATGTCTGCCTGTGCATATGTATGTCTATGTGTGTGTATGTGTACCTGTCCATCTTTATGTCTATCTGTGTGTATGTCTGCCTATCCATCTGTATGTATATCTGCTCGTGCATCTGTATGTCTATCTGTGTGTATATGTCCGTCTCTATGTCTGCCTGTCTATTTGTGTGTATGGCTGCCTGTCCATCTGAATGCCTGCCTGTCCATCTGCATGTCTACATGTTTGTATGCCAGCTTGTTTCTCTGTATGTATATTTGTGTGTATGTCTGCCTATCCATCTGTATGTCTGTCTGCCTGTCCATCTGTACGCCTACCTGCCAGTCCATCTGTATGTCTATCTGTGTGTATGTCTGCCTGTGCATATGTATGTCTATGTGTGTGTATGTGTACCTGTCCATCTTTATGTCTATCTGTGTGTATGTCTGCCTATCCATCTGTATGTATATCTGCTCGTGCATTTGTATGTCTATCTGTGTGTATATGTCCGTCTCTATATCTGCCTGTCTATTTGTGTGTATGGCTGCCTGTCCATCTGTATATCTATTTGTGTGTGTGTCTGCCTGTCTATCTGTATAATGTATGTCTGTCTGTGTGTATGTCTGCCTGTCCGTCTGTATGTCTGCAATTTACCGGAATCCAGTGCATGTTCCTCCCCGCCAAGAAATATCCACCGGCACTGCCTCTGTTTTGGCGAGATGTCTGAAACAAAAGAGGACAAGGAACTCTCGTTATGCATCCTACATCGTAGTCAAAGGAGTTCACAACATTGGTGTCTTGAGTTTGTGTAGTCAATTTTTCATCAGCCTTCTTAGGCATTACTGTAGTAGTAGTAGTAGTAGTAGTAGTAGTAGTAGTAGTAGCAGTAGTAGTAGTAGTAGTAGTAGTAGTAGTAGTAGTAGTAGTAGCAGAGCAGCAGCAGCAGCAGCAGTAGTAGCAGTAGTAGTAGTAGCAGTAGTAGTAATAGTAATAGTAGTAGTAATAGCAGTAATAGCAGTAATAGCAGTAATAGCAGTAGTAGTAGTAGTAGTAGTAGTAGTAGCAGTAGTAGTAGTAGCAGCAGCAGCAGTAGTAGTAGTAGTAGTAGTAGTAGTAGTAGTAGTAGTAGTAGTAGTAGTAGTAGTATAGTAATAGTAATAGCAATAGCAGTAAAACGTGCATTTTTTAACATATGTATATGATTTCTAAAAAAAAAAAAGCTGAAAAGGTTCGCCTCATCCAACACTCCGCTTCCTTGACTACAGTGGGAATTAAGGTTCCGGGAGCAGCGGTTTGACCTTCTTTGCCGTGCGTCCTTGAACTCTTTATCGGCGTCCTAACTAGGACAGCCATGTTTGCCTCCACTCCACCAGACATGAGCTAGCTGTCGGTGGACACTGGTGTCAGTGCGGTGAAGAAGCAGAAGTGGCCTATGATAAGTAGGTCATGGATATGTACATTATCAACGGGGATTTACTCGATGCCTTTAAGGTGTATATTTCACAAGTAAAAAAAATACCTGCCATTAAGGTGTTCTATTGAACAGGTAGAAAATACCTGCCTTTAAGGTATCTTTTGAACAGATAGAAAATACCTGCCTTTAAGGTATCTTTTGAACAATGAAAATACTTGAACAGGTAGAAAATACCTGCCTTTAAGGTATCTTTTGAACAGATAGAAAATACCTGCCTTTACGGTATCTTTTGAACAGGTAAAAATACCTGCCATTAAGGTGTTATTGAACAGGTAGAAAATACCTGCCATTTACGGTGTCTATTGAACAGGTAGAAAATACCTGCCATTAAGGTGTCTATTGAACAGGTAGAAAATACCTGCCTTTTACGGTGTCTATTGAACAGGTAGAAAATACCTGCCATTACGGTGTCTATTGAACAGGTAGAAAATACCTGCCATTAAGGTGTCTATTGAACAGATAGAAAATACCTGCCATTAAGGTGTCTATTGAACAGATAGAAAATACCTGCCATTAAGGTGTCTATTGAACAGATAGAAAATACCTGCCATTAAGGTGTCTATTGAACAGATAGAAAATATTAAGGTTGAACAGATAGAAAATACCTTTACGGTGTCTATCTAGCAGGTAGACAATTCATGCCTTTAAAGGTTTAACAGGATTACCGTCAACGCCTTGTGGTGTTGGTAAACTGTAATCATTGTGAGCTGGTAATCACCACGACACTGGTAGTGGTTCGCACCGTTGCACTCTTCGGCAATGTACCTCATTCTTCTCTCCACACGTTTGAGTCAAGTGTGGAGAGAAGAGTAAAGAGGTACATTTCCTAAAAGAGGTACAACGTTGTGAACCAGTGACGTGGTGATTACCAGCTCACACAACTTCTTTTACTCCCAACAAACTCGCCCTTGCACCCATTTCATTTGCATACTGGGATGAGTTGGGGAGAGGGGAGGGGATGGGGGGGGGGAGGAGGGGAAATACAGTGTCAAGCGCATGTCCCAAGGAACACAACGTCCGACCTAGCTGTGCCGGGGTTCGAACCCGGGACCTCATGATCTCCAGTCAGTCCGGCAGCCTAACCACTCGGCCAACGACACCACTACAGCCAGTAGCGAAAGACATGTATGATGTACATACCCATAATCCCACGAAGAGCACGAAACCAAAGTAGGCAGCTATCACCACGATGTCCCCGATGTGGAGGTTGGTGTTCCCAAACGCCTGCACCATCTTCAGGTCTTGCCCTTGCCCGGAGCTTGGTGCCCCAATCAAAGTCAAGCGTTTCTTCTAGACAGGAGAAATATTATTCGGTCCTCTGTGAATGAAGATCAACAACGCAAATCCACGAAGAATGCTTGAGGAGAGCCGGGTGTCTAAATTGTGCAGGAGAAAAAAAAGACATATTACTATTATACATTTTGGACATCTCCAGCGGGAAGTCATGTGTTTTTGCTGTTGCTGTTGTTGTAATTGCTGCTTTTCTTTTCCTTTTTTTTAATTCTGCTCTGTCGCTCTGTTTTCGGGTTGTTTTGCTTTTTGTTGTTATTTTGTTCAGGGAGGGGTGGGGGTTAGTAAATCTACCTTAGATGCTTTCATTTGCTAACAATTTAGCTCTGTCTGGACAATAACAACATCAACCTTCGGTGTAATATAAAAATGAATGCAGTCTTCTTCTCTTCGGGATGTAGAAACATCCTATAAATGTAGGAGAGGTTTACATTGTGCAATCTTTAACAGGTTCATCACATCCACGCAGGCCACGGTATAGCAAATACAACACATGCAGATAATATGTTCCAAAACACAAAGTTGAATCGTATCACAGGAAACACATCCCTTCGATGGTTGATTACGAAGTAAGCCTGACAAACTCTAACCCGGGGCGAAATGAAAAACCCTGCCAAAAACACCGAGATCATCTTGATTTGGATGTGGCCAATCAAATTAATGTTTTTAAAACACCGAGATTATTTTTTTTGGCTAAACACCGAGATCATCTTGATTTGGATGTGGCTAATCAAATTAATGTTTTTTTAAAACACCGAGATCATCTTAATTTGGATGTGGCTAATCAAATTAAATTTTTTAAAACACCAAGATCATCTTGATTTGATGTGGCCAATCAAATTAAACCAAAAAAACACCGAGATCATCTTGATTTGGATGTGGCTAATCAAATTAAAAATTTTTAAAACACCGAGATCATCTTGATTTGGATGTGGCTAATCAAATTAAATTTTGAAAAACATAAAGATCAATACTTAATTTGGATGTGGCTAATCAAATTATCCATTATTTAAAAAACCGAGATCACCTTGATTTGGATGTGGCTAATTTCAAATTATATTTTAAAACACTGAGATCATCTAGATTTGGATGTAATGGCTAATCAAATTAAATAAAAATCTTTCATAATAATCTACATTTCAGTGATGCCGCTTCAAGTTTTCATAATTATCCATTACCTGTTATGCAGTGAATCGGGGACACGGACTACCACTTTTATTAGATTTGACCAATCATGAATGATTATTTCATGAATTATGTATTTTATTGCATTTCCACGCAGTGATCTATAGAACAGCGCCATCAAACCACTTCAGTGGATGATAATGGCGCTATACTTGCCTTTCTTTCTCTTTTTAATTATCATTAGTATCATCAACATCACCACTGTCATCGTTATAATAATCATATTAGCATTAATACTGCTATTTACTCCTCTTCTTGCTGCTGCTACTACTACTGCGACTACTACCAGCACTACCACTACTACTGCTGCTTGCGGCAGCTGCTGCAACTACTGCTACTACCACTTTTATTAGTACACGTACATCTACTACCACTACCACAATACCACTACTACTTGTACTACTACTACTACATCTACTTTTACTACTAACTATTTCTACTACTACAACTACATCTACTACCACCACCACTACTACTTAATGCCTAGAACAGCTACTCCTACAACAATTCTATAGTACAAGTACTAGTATTTCAACCATTGCATGATGACCGAATCTATTGCAACGAAAGGGGGACAAAAAACAAAGATGGTATAGCTGCAATGGCTTTTGGGTGACAGTGACAGTGACGTACTACTACCTTGTAGGCGATGGTTCTTTCACGAAACTGTGCGCTGAAGAGTGCGGCCTGTTCACCAGGAGAGAAGGCGATTCGCAAAGTTGACCACTTAGAGAAAAAAGATTGTCTGCGTACACCAATAATAAAAAAATAAATGTTAAACTTCTTTTTTGTCTAACTCGAGATCATCTTGATTTGGATGTGGCATTCGAATTCTCGTGAGAAAGAGCACACAATGTCGATTGTTTTGGTCACATCTTGCACCACGCCCCAAAAAATGATGTACGCACTTTACTTGACTTAATGCCTTGACGCTGTGTTCACGAATTTACTTGACTTAATGCCTTGACGTTGAAGAGTGATTCCCCCTGTTCACGAGTTTACTTGACTTAATGCCTTGCCGCTGAAGAGTCATTCGCCCTGTTCACGAATTTACTTGACTTAATGCCTGCCGCCGAAGAGTGATTCGCCCTGTTCACCACTTTACTTGACTTAAATGCCTTGCAGTTGAAGAGTGATTCGCCCTGTTCACCACTTTACTTGGCTTAATGCCTTGACGCTGAAGAGTGATTCGCCCTGTTCATCACTTTACTTGGCTTAAATGCCTTGCCGCTGAAGAGTGATTCGCCCTGTTCATCACTTTACTTTACTTGAAGAGTGATTCTTAAATGCCTTGCCGCTGAAGAGTGATTCGCCCTGTTCACCACTTTACTTGGCTTAAATGCCTTGACGCTGAAGAGTGATTCGCCCTGTTCATCACTTTATTTGACTTAAATGCCTTGACGCTGAAGAGTGATTCGCCCTGTTCACCACTTTACTTGGCTTAAATGCCTTGACGCTGAAGAGTGATTCGCCCTGTTCACGACTTTACTTGAGCTTAATGCCTTGACGCTGAAGAGTGATTCGCCCTGTTCATCACTTTATTTGACTTGACTTGAAAGAGTGATTCGCCCTGTTCATCACCTTGACTTAAATGTCTTACCGTTGAAGAGTGATTCGCCCTGTTCACCACTTTACTTGGCTGAATGCCTTGACGCTGAAGAGTGATTCGCCCTGTTCACCACTTTACTTGACTTAAATGCCTTGACGCTGAAGAGTGATTCGCCCTGTTCACCACTTTACTTGACTTAAATGCCTTGACGCTGAAGAGTGATTCGCCCTGTTCACCACTTTATTTGACTTAAATGCCTTGACGCTGAAGAGTGATTCGCCCTGTTCATCACTTTATTTGACTTAAATGCCTTGACGCTGAAGAGTGATTCGCCCTGTTCACCACTTTACTTGGCTTAATGCCTTGACGCTGAAGAGTGATTCGCCCTGTTCACCACTTTACTTGACTTAAATGCCTTGACGCTGAAGAGTGATTCGCCCTGTTCACCACTTTACTTGGCTTAATGCCTTGACGCTGAAGAGTGATTCAGTTCATCACTTTATTTGGCTTAATGCCTTGACGCTGAAAATTCGCCCTGTTCACGACATTCAAGGTGTCCAGCACAAAGCCAACGGAAAATGTCCTACAACACAAAAAATCCTACCTAGGAAATGAAATACTCCCCCGACGCTAGAAACGGAGAACAGCGTAAATATTTTTCCAATGTCAATGCATTATTATAAATTGTTAATTGAAATCATAAGTGAATGACTTTCTGGTGCATCTCAATGAAATGAAAAGTGATCACACATTTCTTTAATGTTTCACTTTGGATTAATAATATTTCAGCATTTTTCTGGGGGAAAAATTCTGATAGCTGATAGACCTAGTAGTGATAGATCTACTATCATTTCACAAAACATGCAAACAGTGCAAAAATGAATTATTTTTTTAAAATATCTTTTCGAAAAATAAATCAAACACAAGTGTGACAATATCGTAGCCTAAACACACGCGCAAATACTTACTCAGTCTACCGAGAGAGAAAAATGAGGTTTTTAAAGTCTTTTTCTATCACTTGATTGAACCCTGCCAACTATAAATCTTCCCTGTTCTACTTTTAGCGTCCACCCCCATCCCCCCCCCCCCCACAGTCTCTCTCTTTCTTTCTCAGGATCAAAAACCTAAAATTAGATCTAGTTGTTAATTGACTGCAACGTAAACATGTAGCCATACCCTCTCCTAGTAAAATTCTCCATTACATTGGCAACCACCCCACCCCTCTTTCTTTCTTCTTCAATAAAACCGGAATCTAGATCTAGTATAGTACATGATTGCCTTCTTCCCGGTTCTACCCTTTTCCCATCCATGTCTACACTGTAGTGGAAGACACATTCGTTATTTCTCTCTTTCTCGTCCGATACCGTATGCCATACTCAGTCGCCTCTTGCTTTGCCATCATATGTTTTCACATTGACATTCTTCACCCTGTTCCCTTCCCCACCTCTATTCTGATACCAGGCCGTGCATGACATTAATATATCCCTTCGATCATCCAACCTCCTCTATTCTTACTAAACACCTGCATTTGCCTTTCGGTCATCCGTAAACTCCTGACTCTCCATATATATATACTCTGTCTCTCCCTTTGACAGGAACCATACAACAACGTGCGCGATTGGCTTAATAACATACACGGCATTCTTAAACTTCACAATTTTAAAGAAGGTATCGGAATCATTTAGTTTCAACATGAAAGGATCGCCAGGCTGCAAAGCATGCATGACCGAAATGGATGAGAAAAATGATGATTCATCGTCCATAAACGTATTAGCATTTTTCTATTTCGCGGTGCCGATAATTGTTCATGTCTACTTCGATTTCCCTGATTGTCTCTCATGTTCGTCGACAATACACGTATATCATTTCCCCTGGTATTTTCTCGACCGGGAATTTTTTTTTTCTCGTTTTCAAGGATTTCCCTCATGCATGGGAACCCTGTTTTTTACTACCTGAACCCCATTTCCTACTTGATTTCCTACCCAAGACATCAATGTCCGACCATTTCCGACCTGAGTATGGAAAATCCGACATACTTCCGACCTTGTTGGACACCCTACCCGATTGCGATATAATCGCTACAGTGATGTGGCTCCATTCCTGTCTGCTTTAAGTGCAATGTTGTGTGCATACATATCTTCGAGGTGTTGTAGTGACTCGAATCTGTAACTGTAGTTTCACCCTTTTGAGGTCTTGTCTGAGAGTTAGTCACATTAAAGCAACAATTGTTTTTGGTCTATCTCGTCTCGTTGTAGTTTGTCCCTTGAAGTAGTTAGTCGTGTCCTTATTATCGCCATCTGTTCTTGTAACACTGTGGCTGATAATGGTGGTTCATTCGTGTTTTTATAGAGATATATTTTCATCGACACTTTACTTTGTCGGGTACCGTATGTTTAGAATAGTTCTCAGTTGTTTTATGTGGGAACTGTGTCTAATCTATGTTCACCATCTGCGGTCAGTGCCCATGTTCCAGGGGTATACAGAAGAATTGATGTCACGAGCGTTCTGTTTTATATTCTGTACGCACACAGACTAGAGGCAAAAAATAAGAGGGAGCATCATTGCTTGCGGTGAATGTGTGCACATTTTTTTTTTTTATTCCGAAGACCGAAGACTTATTTTTACTTCAACCTTATTTCTGCGTTGAGTTTTGATTTTACCCACATCCAGAACTAAGGTGATCTCAGAGGGATGGGGGGGGGAGGGGGGGTGGTAGTTGATAGGTTTTTGTGGGGATTTTTTTTTTTGCCGGGACTGCCGTGTAGGAAACAGCCAAGGGACCTTTAACGTGCACAGATTATTGTGATCTGCACACGAAAGCTCCCATTACCGTCCCGTCTCTCTGATGGGATACGGTGTTGATCCACATACCCGAGGGTGGATTTCGCAGGGGGAAAAAAAAAATCGAGAAAAATGTTTCAACCGTTGGCGGGGGCTCGAACTCAGTACCATTTGGTTGTGAGGCCGAACCCTTGCCTCTGGACTACCGACAATCTAGTTAGGACAAGATAGTTATTAGCCAACAATAAAGGGGCCATACATTTACCTTCTATCCACCACCGTCACCTGTAAATCATTCATTCATTCATTCATAGCTTTGAATTTTTAATGCAAACTGCGACAAATGCTACGTAGCAGCCATTAACCATAATTGTCCACCCTCGCGCAGAACAAACCAAAATAAGCGACGAAACAACATTAACACATTACTGATAAATGAATGACAGCGACCGAGGATGGGACCCGGTAGTCCAGAAGAGGCAACGTGGTGATCGGAACCTAGTCCCATCGGAGACGGACGATAAAAAGGAGGAGGTCCTGTGTGCAGATCACAACACTCTGGGTACGTTAAATATCCCTAGGCTGTTTACAGGGCAGTCCGGGCAAAATAAAAATAAAAAAATCCTATCAAAATCCTCCGAGATCTGCCACAGCTGGCATTGAAATTGTCACAGCCATAAAGCGATAATAATAATAATAATAATGAATGAATGACGTACATTAAACAGTGGCGGTGGTGAATAGAAGGCATATATATGTATGGCTTTGAATTATCGTTGAACAACAACTACCTTGTCCTGACGAGATCTACACATAAACTCGTTTTGAGATGATTTTGTTTAAAATAAAAAATGAAAAGAAAAAAATGCCCTGTGAACAGCCGAGGGATCTTTAACGTGCACAGAGTGTTGTGACCCTACTTTTTATCGTCCGTCACTGATGGGACTAGGTATCGATTCACCTACCTGAACCGGGATGGAGAGGGTAGGGGGTAGGGAGTTCTTTTTACTCGAAAAGAATCGAAAAAACTTATCAACCGTCGGCGGGGTCTTCAACCCTCGATCTCTGGGTTAAGAGGTCGACACCTTGCCTCTGGAGTACCCAGATCCCTGCTAAAGTGATAGAAAGGACCTAACAGGTAAATGTTGACCTACATTGAGCTATCGGGCCGAGCGAAATGCCCGACCTCCAAGAAGGTCCCCACGGTACGATAGCATAGATAGGCCAACAAGCATTATTTTACTCTACAGCTCGGGTTATACCAAGTACGATTATTAGGTCGGGTTAGTATTCGATACAAAGGTGAAACAGGGAGGCGGAAACGGAACAACTCCATTGTAAAATAAAACTAATTCACAATGGCTGCTGAGGTGAAATGCAAATTCTACTCAAAGTCGGGGGAAACAATGCAATGTTCAATAGTTAAACCGTCGCTTCTGGTAGAAATCTTCCATGAAAACGATATTGGGATCATTTTAGGACCCAGAATCATACAATAGTAATAATAATAATAATACACCACTTGTATAGCGAATTTAAATCCAGTATGGCATGCTCTAAAGCGCTTCAAAGAACACACAAATGTATACACTCGATAAACGTTCATAATATGCTGGCCGGAATAGTTCTGTTTTAAGATGTGATTTAAAAGTTGTGTAGTTAGTACAGTTTCTGGCTTGTGTAGACAGCCTTGCAGAAAGCAGAAATTCAGTGATGTAGAATAGGTCAAACATTGTTTTCATTACACCCCTTATCATTATGAGGTGCCGGGTTCGAATCCCACCAAAGCTAGGTCCGACAACGTCGTGTTCCCCTTCGGCCAGACGCTTAAGACGCATTATTCCCGCTCTACCTAGGTGCAAGTTGGTACTGTAAGCACTAGATTGGGAGTAAAAACCTGCGGCAGACTAGCGTTCTGGTCAGGAGATGGTTGTATTATCACCTCTGGAGCCGCTTCGCGCTATAGAAACCGGAATAAATTCCGGCTCGAAAAGCCTTGATGAAAATGTACCTTACTAAGACTGCAGTAGACTGAAGACGTACACGACATAGAAAAGAAAGGCCCAATAGATGGGAAACGACAACAAGAAGACAAAGAAAGAATAAAAACTGAACAATGAAGTGGTGAACGAAACTAATGGTCATGAGGTGTATACAATGGTGCAATGACCAATCACGCAATTTCCATCAACAGAAAAAGTAGTAGAAGTAGTTGTAGTTGTAGTAGTAGTAGTAACACTTAGTAGTGGTAGTAGTAGCAATAGTAGTACATGAAGTAGTAGTCGTAGTAGTAGTAGTATTAGTAGTAGCAACACTTACTAGTAGTAGTAGCAGTAGTAGTAATTGTTGTAGTAAAAGAAGCGGTAGTGTAGTAAAAGAAGCGGTAGTAAAAGTAGTAGCAGCAGTAAAGAGAAGTAGTAGTAGTAGTAGAAGTAGTAGTAATAGTAGTAGTAATAGTAGTAGTAATAGTAGTAGTAGTAAACAAAAGTAGTAGTGGTAGTAGTAGTAAAAAGTAGTTAGTAGCAGTAGGAGTGGTAGTAAAAGAATCAGTAGTAATAGAGGAAAAAAGTAGTAGTAGAAGAAATAAAAAGAACTATTATTATTATTATTATTAGAAGTTAGAAGTAGTAGTAAAAAAGAAGAAGTAGTAGTAGTAGTAGTAGTAGTAAAAGAAGTAGTAGTAGTAGATGCAATAGTAGTAGTAGCAGCAGCAGTAGTAGTAGTAGTAATAGTAGTAGTAGTAGTAGTAGTAGCAGTCATAAAAAGTAGTAGTAGTCATAAAAATTAGTAGTAGTAATAGTAAAAAAGTAGTTGTAGCAGCAGTAGTAGGAAAAATAAGTAGTAGTAGTAGTAGTAGTAGTAGTAGTAGTAAGTAGTAGTAAAAATAGTAGTAGTAGTAGTAGTAGTAGTAAAAAGAAGTAGAAGTAGTAGTAGTAAAAGTAAGTAGTAGTAGTAGTAGTAGTAATTGTAAAAAGTAGTAGTAGTAGTAGTAGTAGTAAAAAGTAGTAATAGTAGTAGTAGTAGTAGTAGTCATAAAAAGAAGTAGTAGTAATAGTAAAAAGGAGTAGTTGTAGCAGTAGTAGGAAAAAGTAAGTAGTAGTAGTAGTAGAAGTAAAAATAAGAAGTAGTAGTAGTAGTAGTAGTAATAAGAAGTAGCAGAAGTAGTAAAAAGTAGTAGTAGTAGTAGTAAAAAGAAGTAGTAGAGTAGTAAAGAGTAGTAGCAATTGTAAATAGTAGTAGTAGTAGTAGTAGTAGTAGTAAAAGTAATAGTAGTAATAGTGTAGTAAAAAGTAGTAGTAGTAGTAGTAGTAGGAGTAGTAATAGTAGTAGTAGTAGTAGTAGTAGTAGCTTTCTGTAAACAAATAAAACTATCCCTTTCAATGGAGCACAATATGGCAATCTGGTCTGCAGATGTTAAATGATATCCTCCATGCTAGAGAAAGAGAAGAGAGAGAGAGAGAGAGAGAGAGAGAGAGAGAGAGAGAGAGAGAGAGAGAGAGAGAGAGAGAGAGAGAGAGAGAGAGAGAGAGAGAGAGACAGAGAGAGAGAGAGAGAGAGAGAGAGAGAGAGGAGAGGAGAGAGACAGAGACAAAGACAGAGAGAGGGAGAGTAGTAGAGAGAGAGAGAGAGAGAGAGAGAGAGAGAGAGAGAGAGAGAGAGAGAGAGAGAGAGAGAGAGAGAGAGAGAGAGAGAGAGGTTTGTGTGTGACGTATCGAAACGTGTCCACCATAAAGAGCGGGGTGAATCAGAGGAAAGAACTAGACCACAGAAAGAAGTACGACCTGCCACCTCTCCCAGCAGACCCCATCATCCGACCACGTGACAGATGGACAGTGTTATGATTGTACAGGTGCGGAACACGTGTGTGTGTGTGTGTGTGTGTCAAGAATGGCGGAGAAGACCTGTGAACTTGAAAGAGAAAGGTATAAAATTTGGCCACAGCAGGTCGGGGGAGCGGCAGGCGGGTCACACTTTAATCATAGAACGCCCGTATATAGTATAATTTCTAATAGCAGCATTGTGCACCGTCTAGTATTTTAATACCGGTGACACGTGAACACATTATACTTCGTTGTTACAGTGTTAGATGCAGAGAGAGAGAGAGAGAGAGAGAGAGAGAGAGAGAGAGAGAGAGAGAGAGAGAGAGAGAGAGAGAGAGAGAGAGAGAGAGAGAGAGAGAGAGAGAGAGAGAGAGATTGACTGTTTCGTTGAAATGTATCACGTCCACCATTGCGGTTATCTCAGGAAGATTTAAGAGAAAAAAACGCAAAATGAACGATGGAGTGAAAGAAGGAAAGGAACGAAATAGGATCTACGAGCAATATAATTGTGCCAACCGCCCGCGGGATAGGGATATTGTTCAACTGAAATTTACTCCCCCCCCACCCCTTTTCCCTCCATTGTGGTGATATCGGAGTAAATTAAAAAATAGGACGGAAGTATGACCCACGAGAGGAGCCCGCCAACCGCCGAAAGGAGAATGTGAGCGAGACACTCATCCACAGAGAGAGAGAGAGAGAGAGAGAGAGAGAGAGAGAGAGAGAGAGAGAGAGAGAGAGAGAGAGAGAGAGAGAGAGAGGAGAGAGATTGGGGGCGGGGGAGGTTAAGAAGAAATGGAATGATCGACCGTGCCGTTCAGTCATGAGGGAGTGAGAGAAGGGTAGAAAAGTAACGAGAGGACAGGAGAAAAGAGTGAATGAGAAGGGGGTAAAAAGACTAAAACTAGCATCGAATCTAGGCCTAGATTCTAGAATACACTTAGAAATCTAGATCTGTATGTAAATCACAGTAAAGGCAGGTGGGAAACAGAAGAAAGGGAAAAGAAGAAATAAGACAGAGCGTGAGAGCAGCAAAGGAGAATGAGACCGAGTTTAGTTGACAAACAGACAGGTAACCTATAAGTCAGGTAGAAGACCTAGATTTATACACAGATTAGACGGAGATGGACAAATTTAAATACGAGACGTATATATATATATATATATATATATATATATATACATACATATATATATATATATATATATATATATATATATATAATATATTAAACAATTACAGAAAGTGGAAAAGGGGGGGGTGTGTTAAAAGTAACATAGACCCAGATCTAAGGTCCTAAGAGACGAATTCTTTTTAGTGGAGCGTAATATTTTTACCATTTAAATTTAGAAACTAAAGCTAGAGATCTAAGATGTGAGCATGGATAAAACAAATTGATACATCTAGATCTAGCTCTAAAATTATATATAAAACTAGTAAGAAAATATAGAATCTGATAGAGAGATAGATCTAGATCTAGATCTAGTACGATCTGGATCTAGATTGTTTATAGATCTATCTCAACCCATAGATTCACTCTTATACTAAGTTATACCCCACCAAATCTCTTGATCAAGATATATCACTATTAGCTTACCTTTCCTACATACCCTTATTGACTTCTAAACGTGCATAATATAATAATAATATAGAGAGGAAATATGTGAGCGATCATCTTGAAAAGCAGTAACATGATTCATAGCACATTATCTTACCTTGGAAGAACAACACACAAACAGACACGTTTCCAGTAGATAATAATATTCCTCCTGATAACGAATTAAATCCACGTGGATTGTGATAAGGGATTATACTAGGACTGCTGTGTCCTGGATACCCTAATCACCTGCTAGATCTAGAATCTACCCCTAACCGTAAGGCTAGGTCCTGTTTCATGAACATTTGTGAAAAATGAAAATAATGATTGTGGCGTGGAGCGCAGACAAGACGTGCGTACTGAAAGTGTGCGCCGGTTCGACTCATCACGCGATTTCATTGTGTCTGACCTTTGGGCTGCGTGTGAACGACGGGAAAGCGAGGAATATCTTCGGTATCGATTCCGTATAAATGGTATCGAACCCGACACAGATTCTTGGAATCAATATTTCGTGATTCCTGTATTTTTTCAATGCAGAAGAAGTACACTAGACAGCGCTCTCTTGGAAAAGTGTACTCTATGCCTTATTGTATAGCTAAATAGATATAAATGTTATTGAAACTTTGTTTGTGGATGAAAACCGGAACAGGACCTACTGTCCAAAGCAAGGCAGAATTTTACAATTGCACAATACTGCAGATATCGGCCTTACCGATATTATGACATATCACATTATCGATCTGTGAGAGAACGACTCGGTTAAGCAAAGGATTTGTCTAGTTTTAGATCTAGATTTAAATCTAGTTGTAAAGGGGGTCAACCGCTAAGGGTCTTTTGTGGTCTGCTATAACATTAATAATAATACCTTTATTCATCCAAAGAAGGAAATTACATTCTG
This sequence comes from Doris montereyensis, assembly GCA_037039925.1. Taxonomy (NCBI): domain Eukaryota; kingdom Metazoa; phylum Mollusca; class Gastropoda; order Nudibranchia; family Dorididae; genus Doris; species Doris montereyensis. The sequence goes on along the minus strand of JAXRKP010001559.1, from coordinate 16,459 downwards.
TTCCTCATAAGTAAGTTTAAAAATCATAATACATAGATCTATTCATTATTAAAATTGCTAAACATTAATGCAGTAATATAATAAGAGTATTAGTATGACAAATACATCACAGAAATGCTTAAGATATACAACATCATTCGAGCCCTCCCACAGCCCCCCCCCCCCCCCACACACACACACAAAACCGACCCCCTCACACACGCCCTTGGTCAAAGCTCATTCATCCATGCCTGTCCCCCCCACGTCCATTTGTTATGATAAATACATCACAGAGATGCGTAGGATATACAACCATATTCTATCCCCACCCATCACACAACACTACCCAACCGACCCCTACGCACATGCACGCCTTCGATCAAAGCTCATTCGTCCATTTCCGCCCCCCCCCCCCCCCCACATCCATTTGTTTTGATAAATAGATCACAGAAATGCGTAGGATACACAACCTCATTCGACCCCCCCCCCCCCCCCCCCCCCCCACACACACAATACATCGAAACTGACCCCCATACACACGCCTTCGGACAAAGCTCATTCATCCATGCCCAACCCCCACCTCCATTTGTGTTGATAAATACATCACAGAAATGCGTAGGATCCTCACCCCCCTCCCCCCCCCCCCACACACACATACTACATCCCAACCAACCCCCACATACACGCCCTCGGTCAAAGCTCATTCATCCACGTCCAACCCCCACGTCCATTTGTTTTGTTAAAAATCTTGACTGCTGACGGAATGAATGAATTCAGGTATCTGTTTGTGTTGGCCACTGGGACTCTGAACCTACCACTTCTAATTATTTTTAGACAGTCAATGTCTGCACGAAGTGGATGAGTTTCGTCATCAGTGATGTCAGTCAGTTTTTTGGTTATACGTCGTTCATAAACTGTGTCAAATGAGTCATGTGTGTTCCATATCAGCCCACCTGCCTTTCTGATCACCCAGTCAAGTCTCCTCCTATCAAATTTAGTTATGTTCCCACCCCAACTGGGAAGCCCAAAGGTCAACACTAACTGAACATTTGTAATAGGTGTGTATCGACATGAAAAGATCTCCGGTTTCTCATGCAATAAAGCCGTGTGTTTGCTTTTTCATGATGTTCTCTGTGTTCTCGGTCCAATTCAATGTGTTATCAATTATTATTCATAAATACTTGTGGCTCTGTGCTCGCTCAATTTCTATCCCTTTTATGGTGACTGGGGAGGGTTCCATTTTATTTTTCCTGAAATCAATTATCATTTCTTTAGTTTTTGAAATATTTAATTCAACGTAGTTTTGGCCGCACCAGCTCACAAAATTGTCTATTTCACTCAAATAGTTATTGTCATTGTCATTAATTATAAGTCCGATTTCCACAGTATCGTCCGCGTATTTGTCTATGATGACGTCATCATGTTTGGATCTACAGTCTGCGATGTACAGGGAGAAGAGAAATGGGGACATTACTGTACCCTGGGAGCACCAGTATTAGTATATAATGTGTCAGAAGTAAGGTCAACGGGAGGTTTGGTTTGGTTTTCTAAGAGAAAGGGGAAGATGGACGTCGCATTTTGACAAATTGTGGGCGGTTGCTGAGGTAATCTAAAATCCAAAGTACAGTGTTAGCGTTGACATTCATTTTAAGGAGCTTTTCAGCGAGTATGTGTTTGGATGGTGTTAAATGCACTAGAAAAATCATAAAACATAATTTGGATAGAACTGCCTTTTTTTCAAGATGTGAGTAAATAGAATTTAATACATGTACCAAAGCATCATCAACAGATCTATGTTTCCTATATGCAAACTGCAAAGGATTGATAAAATTGTCAACTAAGATTTGTAATGTGCAAAGAATTACTTTTTCAAATATTTTCATAGGACGTGCCGTTAATGCTATGGGGCGGAGGTCATTAATGTCGGTAACAGGTTTCTTTTTTGGGACTGCGACAATACACAAGGTTTTCCAAAAACTTGGGATTACACACTAGGACAATGACATATTCTATTCTATCCATCTATCTATCTATCTATCTATCTGTCTATCTATCTATCTATCTATCTATCTATCTATCTATCTATCTATCTATATATCTATATATCTAGCTATATATCTATCTATCTATCTATCTATCTATCTATCTATCTATCTCTACTATCTATCTATCTATCTATCTATCTATCTATCTATCTATCTATCTATCTATCTATCTACTATCTATATATCTATCTATCTATCTATCATCTATAATACTACTATTACTACTACTGCTACTACTACTACTACTACTACTACTACTGCTATTACTACTACTACTACTACTACTACTACTACTGCTACTACTAATAATAACAACAATAATAATAATAATAATATAATTATTTCTATTTATCTATCTATCTACCTATCTATCTACCTATCTATCTATCTACCTATCTATCTATCTATCTATCTATCTATCTATCTATCTATCTATCTATCTATCTATCTATCTATCTATCTATATATATATATATATATATATATATATATATATATATATATATATATGTATATATCTATCTATATATCTGTATCTATCTATCTATCTATCTATCTATCTATCTATCTATCTATCTTATCTTTCAATCTATCTATTTATTCATCTAGATATCTATGTATCTATTTATCTATCTATCTATCTATCATTCTATCTATTTATCTTATCTATGTATCTATCAATTTTGTATATTATTCGTTTATCGATCGGGAGCCAATGCAGAGACATGAACATAGGGGTAATGTGTTCACATTTCTTTTTCTTCAAAATCACTCTGGACGCATGGTTCTGGATACGTTGGAGCTTATGAATCAAGGCATGAGGTAAATTATAAAACAGGGAGTTGCAATAATCGATTTTGGAAAAAAATGTTTTAAGAGTACTTAGATTAAGAAAGTTTGATAGGTAGCCTAATCATCTGATTTCGAGGTAAAGCGTTTTCCAGAGATGGTTTATATGATGTTCCTTTCTTTCTTTCTTTATCAGTTCCCATTCTACCTTTCGGTGTATTGGTTCAGATGCCCGAGATGATCTTTCTCCAGGATGCCCTGTCCTGGCATTTTCTATCTTCAATGCCTTTTTCATATCTTCTTCCCATTTTCTCGAGGTCTGCCTTTTGGTCTTTTACCTTGGGCTTTTAGCACTGTATACTGATTTAGCTATTCTATTGTAATTCATTCTGTTTACATGCCCAAACCATCTCAATTGATTTAGGCCTATTTATATCTTAGTTTTTATGCTATCTGCTTTGGTTTTAGCTCTTATTGTTGTATTTCTGATTTTGTCTCTTTTAGTTTTCCCTACTACTCTTCTTAGATATTTCATTTCAGCTGCCTGTATTCTACTGTATTCTCTAATATCTAAGGTCCAGGTTTCTCTGCCATAGAGGAGAGTAGGACAATAAACTGTATTGTATACTGCCATTTTAGTTTTTGTTGACAATTCTTGCTTACCTACAAATGCCTTTCCTAGATGGTTATATATTGCACTTGCCTTTTGGATTCTCTGGCTGATTGTTCTCTTATTTTTCCCTCTGAGTTAATCATTACTCCTAGGTAATTGTAACTTTGAACTTGTTCCAAATTCTCCCTGCCTAATTTAAGATTTTGTGTTTTAGCTTCCCTAGTTACTAGTATTGTTTTGGTTTTCTTTACATTTACTCTCATTCCTCTTTTATTTAGTTCATTGTTCATAATGTTTATATTCGACTGAAGGTCACTTTCTGATTTTCCAAACAGAACTAAATCATCGGCAAATGAAAGCATTGATACATTTACTGGTTTGAGCTTCCACATACCTACATTCATTTTCTTCATGTTTAAGGATGCCTTTGCGACTGAATCCATAAATGTGATAAACAAAATAGGACTTAGAATACAACCCTGTCTTACCCCTATATCAACATCAAATTCTGCCCATATGTTTCCAGCTACTCTCACTGCACATGTTGGTTTATTGTAAAACTTTTAATGGCTTCTATTAAATTTTGCTCTACATTGTGTTCTTTTAAGGAATGCCATAGTTTGTCCCTCCTCACAGTGTCAAATGCCCGTTTTAAGTCAATAAAACACAGATGCAAGTCAATGTTTCTCTCAAGGAATTTTTCTATTATTTGTCTAATTGTAACACTTTTTCCTGGTCTAAATCCACTCTGGTGCTCTTCAATCTGATCCTCTACTCTTTTTAAAAATCTCATTTCCAGTATCCTGGCATATACTTTTCCAGGAACGCTAAGTAGTGATATCCCTCTATAGTTTGAGCATTCCATAGTTGATCCTTTCTTGTGTATTGGTACTACCGTTCCCTTTTTCCAGTCGTCTGGCACCTGTTTGGACTTCCATGCGTGCTGGCATATTGCATGTAGTAGTTTGTCTGCCTCTCTCTCTCTTGGTTTTTAATCATTTCTGGATAAACTTGATCTACTCCTGGGGCTTTTCCTAATTTCCCTTTTCTTATAGCTGTTTGGATTTCTTCCATTGATATATCTACATCTTCAGCTGTCTCCTCTGGATTATTTGTTACTCTTATTAATTGATCTTTGCTCCTTGTTTCATACGTTCTGGAGGGATTTTGTAATTGGTGAAAATGCTTTCTTCATGTTTCCACGATTTCACTGTCTTCTTTCATTATTTCTCCTTTGACATTCTTAATTTGTCGTATTGGGCATACTTTGGTCTTTCTCATGCTCTTCATTGCCCCCAGAACAGCTTTTGATTTCCTTGACAGCTTTCTTGAAGTCTTTGTTCAAACTCTTTCCATTTTTCCTGTTTTGCTTTCCTAACTTCCTCTTTTGCGAAAGTTCTTTTATTCACGTAATCTATCCTATCCTCAGGTCTCTTTGTTTGCAAGTATTTTTTCCAGGCATCCTTCTTTTCTTTGATCTTAATTTTGATATTCTCATTCCACCATGCTGTTCTTTTCCCTCTCCTATAATTTGTTTCCTGCCACAGACCTCTTCGGTACAACTGAGGAGTGTTTCTTTATACATTTGCCACTTTTCTTCTATTGTGCTATCCTTTAGATCAATCTGTCTTTCACTGATAAACCTTTTTATCCTAGATTGGTATACCTGTTTTACCACTGGTTTATTTAGTTCCTCTATTTTGAGTTAAGTAGTTTTCTTCTCTTTCCTTTTCTGTTTTTTTCTTCAGTCAGTAATCTCATTTTGGCAATCACTAGGTGATGGTCACTAAATATTTCTTCTCCTCTGTTTACTCTTGATCCAATGTACTGTAAAAAAGGGAGCTGCTAACTATTATGTAGTCTATCTTTGACTTTTCACACCTGTCTCCATTTACTCTTGTATATTTGTGGATGTCTTTATGAGGAAAAAGGTGTTGGCTATTTTCATGTTATTCTTTAGGCAAAAATCTATTAGTCTCTCTCCATTTGGAGAAGTTGTTGTCTCTCTTTCTTTACCTATTACTCCACCTGATGTTTCTATATTGTTGCCGACTCTAGCGTTTAAATCTCCTAAAACCATTAGTTTCTGTTTGTGTTTAAGATTCTCTGCAGTTATTTGTAAATCGATATGATGTTCCATAGATAATTATCATCGAAATATACACCAAGATTTTTAGCGTTCTGCGTGAATTTTATTTCTTCGTTTTCGACCCTCATAGAGTTAGTTCCGTCAAGCCAGCTGATGTTTTTTTATCTATCTATCCATCTATCTATCTATCTATCTATCTATCTATCTATCTATCTATCTATCTATCTATCTATCTCTATCTATCTATCTATATATATATATATATATATATATATATATATATATATATATATATATATATATATATATAGCTGATGTATCTTTCTACCTATCTATCTATCTATATATCTATCTATCTATCTATCTATCTAGGATCTAGCTATCTATCTATCTATCTATCTATCTATCTTATCTATCTATCTAAGCATCTATCTATCTATCTATCTATCTATCTATCTATCTATCTATCTATCTATCTATCTATCTGTCTATCTATCTATCTATCTATCTATCTATCTATATATCTATCTATCTATCTATCTATATATTCATCTATTATCTATCTATCTATCTATCTATTTATCTTTCCGTCTATCGTATCGATCTATATATGTATATATCTATCTATCTATCTAATCAATCTATCTATCTATGAATCCATAGTTCTATATGTCTGTCCATTTATCTGTCTATGTATGTATCTGTCCTCTTATTCATTTATCTCCTGATCATCACCTGTTTATGTTCCCCACTACGTTGCATCCCTGACAGTACGTCTTTGTCTCTCCCCAGGAGCACCGTGCCATTCTTCATCCTAACTGTCAATTATGTGAATAATACGAAGGAGCCACAGTGGAGTGAAGTCAAAGGCGAAATATGACAATAAGTGACAACTCCACTAATAAAGACAAAGTCACGTGTTTGTCCTGTCTTTATTAGTGGAGTTGTTACTTATTGTCATATTTCGCCTGTCAATTAATTATGTATGGCTTTCCTCTGTTTCGTCTACGTCGCTCGGCACTAGATTTCCTAGTCCTTCTGGATCTGGATTATTTGTTAAGGTGCAAGAGGGAAAGGGGAACTCGGTAGTACAGAGGCAATGTGTTGGCCTCTCACCCAAGAGGTAGTGGATTCGAATTTGAGCCCCGCCAACGATTAAAAAACTGTCTCGTGCTGTGCACGTTAAAGATCCCTACTTGGCTGTTTACACACAAGGCAGTCCCGGCAAAATAAAAAATCCTACTAAAAAATCCCGAGATCACATTTGGATGTCCTTTGAACAGAGCGATGCACACTTGAGTTCATGTGTTCTTTGAACATAGCAATGCACACTTGAGTTCATGTGTTCTTTGAACAGAGCAATGCACACTTGAGTTCATGTGTTCTTTGAACAGAGCAATGCACACTTGAGTTCATGTGTTCTTTGAACAGAGCAATGCACACTTGAGTTCATGTGTTCTTTGAACAGAACAATGCACATTTGAGTTTATGTGTTCTTTGAACAGAGCGATGCACACTTGAGTTCATGTGTTCTTTGAACAGAACAATGCACTTGAGTTCATGTGTTCTTTGAACAGAGCGATGCACACTTGAGTTCATGTGTTCTTTGAACAGAGCGATGCATACTTGAGTTCAAGCGTTCTTTGAACAGAGCAATGCACACTTGAGTTCATGTGTTCTTTGAACAGAGCGATGCACACTTGAGTTCATGTGTTTCTGAACAGTGCGATCCACACTTGAGTTCATGTGTTCCTTGAACAGCGCGATCCACACTTGAGGTCATGTGTTCTTTGAACAGCGTGGTCCAACACTTGAGTTCCTGTGTTCCTTGAACAGAGCGATGCACACTTGAGGTCATGTGTTCTTTGAACAGCGTGGTCCACACTTGAGTTTATGTGTTCCTTGAACAGCGCGATCCACACTTGAGTTCATGTGTTCATTGAATAGCGCAATCCACACTTGAGTTCATGTGTTCATTGAACAGCATGATCCACACTTGAGTTCATGTGTTCCTTGAACAACGCGATCCACACTTGAGTTCATGTGTTCCTTGAACAGCGCGATCCACACTTGATGTTTATGTGTTCCTTGAACAGCGCGATCCACACTTGAGGTCATGTGTTCCTTGAACAGCGCGATCCACACTTGAGTTCATGGGTTCCTTGAACAGCGCGATCCACACTTGAGTTCATGTGTTCCTTGAATAGCGCGATCCACACTTGAGTTCATGTGTTCCTTGAACAGCGCGCTCCACACTTGAGTTCATGTGTTCCTTGAACAGCGCGATCCACACTTGAGTTCATGTGTTCCTTGAACAGCGCGATCCACACTTGAGTTCATGTGTTCCTTGAACAGCGCGATCCACACTTGAGTTCATGCGTTCATTGACCAACGTTGTCCACACTTGAGTTCATGTGTTCCTTGAACAGCGTGGTCCACACTTGAGTTCATGCGTTCATTGAACAGCGTGGTCCACACTTGAGTTCATGCGTTCATTGAACAACGTGATCCACACTTGAGTTCATGCGTTCATTGAACAACGTGATCCACACTTGAGTTCATGCGTTCATTGAACAACGTGATCGACACTTGAGTTCATGTGTTCATTGAACAACGTGATCGACACTTGAGTTCATGCGTTCATTGAACAACGTTGTCCACACTTGAGTTCATGCGTTCATTGTACAACGTGATCGACACTTGAGTTCATGCGTTCATTGAACAACGTGGTCGACACTTGAGTTCATGCGTTCATTGAACAACGTAGTCCACACTTGAGTTCATGCGTTCATTGAACAACGTTGTCCACACTTGAGTTCATGCGTTCATTGAACAACGTGTAGTCCACACTTGAGTTCATGCGTTCATTGAACAACGTGGTCCACACTTGAGTTCATGCGTTCATTGTACAACGTGGTCGACACTTGAGTTCATGCGTTCATTGTACAGTGTAGTCCACACTTGAGTTCATGCGTTCATTGAACAACGTTGTCCACACTTGAGTTCATGCGTTCATTGAACAACGTGGTCGACACTTGAGTTCATGCGTTCATTGAACAACGTTGTCCACACTTGAGTTCATGCGTTCATTGAACAACGTGGTCGACACTTGAGTTCATGCGTTCATTGAACAACGTGGTCGACACTTGAGTTCATGCGTTCATTGAACAACGTGGTCGACACTTGAGTTCATGCGTTCATTGAACAACGTGGTCCACACTTGAGTTCATGCGTTCATTGAACAACGTGGTCCACACTTGAGTTCATGCGTTCATTGAACAACGTGGTCCACACTTGAGTTCATGCGTTCATTGAACAACGTGGTCCACACTTGAGTTCATGTGTTCATTGAACAACGTGGTCGACACTTGAGTTCATGTGTTCATTGAACAACGTGGTCGACACTTGAGTTCATGCGTTCATTGAACAACGTGGTCGACACTT
>JAXRKP010001558.1:92500-105000 GCA_037039925.1 Doris montereyensis | reverse complement strand
ACATACTTATAGTAAGACAGCAAACAAACAAACAAACTTATAGTAAGACAGCAAACAAACAAACAAACTTATAGTAAGACAGCAAACAAACAAACAAACTTATAGTAAAATACCAAACAAACAAGCTTATAGTAAGACAACAAACAAACAAACGTATAGTAAGACAACAAACAAACAAGCTTATAGTAAGACAACAAACAAACAAACTTATAGTAAGACAGCAAACAAACAAACAAACTTATAGTAAGACAACAAACAAACAAACTTATAGTAAGACAACAAACAAACAAACAAGCTTATAGTAAGACAGCAAACAAACAAACAAACTTATAGTAAGACAGCAAACAAACAAACTTATAGTCAGACAGACAGCAAACAAACAAACAAGCTTATAGTAAGACAACAAACAAACAAACTTATAGTAAGACAACAAATAAACAAGCTTATAGTAAGACAACAAACAAACAAACTTAAAGTAAGACAACAAACAAACAAACTTAAAGTCAGACAACAAACAAACAAGCTTGTAGTAAGACAACAAACAAACAAACTTAAAGTCAGACAACAAACAAACAAGCTTGTAGTAAGACAACAAACAAACAAACTTAAAGTAAGACAACAAACAAACAAGCTTATAGTAAGACAATAAACAAACAAACTTATAATAAGACAGCAAACAAACAAACTTAAAGTAAGACAACAAACAAACAAGCTAAAGTCAGACAACAAACAAACAAGCTTATAGTAAGACAACAAACAAACAAACTTATAGTAAGACAACAAACAAACAAACTTATAGTAAGACAACAAAGAAACAAACTTATAATAAGACAGCAAACAAACAAACTTAAAGTAAGACAACAAACAAAACAAACTGATAGTAAGACAACAAACAAACAAACTTATAGTAAGACAGCAAATAAACAAACAAACTTATAGTAAAACAACCGACAAACAAAGAAACTTATAGTAAGACGGCAAACAAACAAACAAACAAACTTATAGTAAGACAACAAACAAACAACCTTATAGTAAGACAACAAAGAAACAAACAAACTTATAGTAAGACAACAAACAAACAAACAAACTTATAGTAAGACAACAAAGAAAACAAACAAACTTATAGTAAGACAACAAACAAACAAACTTATAGTAAGACAACAAACAAACAAACAAACTTATAGTAAGACAACAAACAAACTTATAGTAAAACAAACAAACAAACTTATAGTAAGACAAAAAACAAACTTATAGTAAAACAAACAAACAAACTTATAGTAAGACAGCAAACAAACAAACAAACTTATAGTAAGACAACAAACAAACAAACTTATAGTAAGACAACAAACAGACAAAGAAGCTGATAATAAGACAACAAACAAACAAATAAGCTTATAGTAAGACAGCAAACAAACAAACAAGCTTATAGTAAGACAGCAAACAAACAAACAAACTTATAGTAAGACAACAAACAAACAAACTTATAGTAAGACAACAAACAAACAAACTTATAGTAAGACAACAAACAAACAAAAACTTAAAGTAGGACAACAAACAAACAAACTTATAGTAAAACAACAAACAAACAAACTTAAAGTAAGACAACAAACAAGCAAGCTTATAGTAAGACAACAAACAAACAAACTTATAGTAAGACAACAAACAAACAAACTTATAGTAAGACAACAAACAAACAAATTTACAATTAGACAGCAAACAAACAAACTTAAAGTAAGACAATAAACTTATAGTAAGACAAAAAACAAACAAACTTATAGTAAGACAACAAATAAACAAACAAAGTTTTAGTAAGACAACCGACAAACAAAGAAACTTATAGTAAGACAACAAACAAACAAACTTATAGTAAGACAACAAACAAACAAACTTATAGTAAGACAACAAACAAACAAACAAACAAGCTTATAGTAAGACAACAAACAAACAAAACAAACAAGCTATAGAAACAAACAAACTTATAGTAAGACAACAAATAAACAAACTTATAGTAAGACAGGAAACAAACAAACAAACAAGTTTATAGTAAGACAGGAAACAAACAAGCTTATAGTAAGACAGCAAATAAACAAACTGATAGTAAGACAGCAAACAGACAAACAAGCTTATAGTAAGACAGCAAGCAAACAAACAAACTTATAGTAAGACAGCAAACAAACAAACTGATAGTAAGACAGCAAACAAACAAACTTATAGTAAGACAGCAAACAAACAAACTTATAGTAAGACAACAAATAAACAAAAAACTTATAGTAAGACAGCAAACAAACAAACTTATAGTAAGACAGCAAATAAACAAACTTATAGTAAGACAGCAAATAAACAAACTTATAGTAAGACAGCAAATAAACAAACTTATAGTAAGACAGCAAATAAACAAACAAGCTTAAAGTAAGAGAACAAACAAACTTAAATTAAGACAAGAACATTTTTCCAGGCGCAATGAAAGTGGAAGGATTGAGGGCTTGTTGCGTTTGATTGTTTGCTTGTTTGTTTGTTTCTCTGTTTTATTGTGTCACGCTGTTGGTGACAAATGTATGCCAAAACTCATTCCTAAAATCTGAAGCGTTTTAGAGCTGATTGTTTTTCTTTCAATCGACATTTTTGTCTCATTGCTGTTGTTTGGTTGCTTTTCTTATTTTGCGAACGTGTCACCACGACTTTTCCGAAGATGGACGACTGGAGATCGTCGTCTCATCATGTCACCTAATTATAATATAGACACACATACATTATGAGCCGCCAGAAGCTCAGCCGGTAGAGCGTCTGAATTACCACCGAGGGGCCTGGGGCATCATTTTCTGACCCCAAGCAGGGCGAAATGCGTACCTGGTTCTGTTCGGATTTGGCGGAAGTAAGGACTGTGTGGAAAGCAAAGGCAGACCACCGCATGGCTAGGAAAAAAGCAGGACTCTGCTCCTGATTACCCTACGATCGACCCTGAGTATGTGACTTACTTTACTTTATAAAATTATATATGTATATATATATATATATATATATATATATATATATATATATATATATATATATATATATATATATATATATACATATATTATCTTATGATTATTTGTATTATTGTAGATCTACGTTATCTGTAAGAATGGACATGGCTTACCGTTTTGGAAGGCTTGGTTCCCGCCTCCAGATTATTAACATCCAGGTTACTAAGTTTTTCTCGCCATCGTAGCGAATGTTTTTCGTCTCTAACTCGGCGAAATTCTGCTTGCCATCGGTCCCATTGGTCATCACGTGGTTTCTTCCAGGTGGCGCCTGCGACTTTGGCTTTGACTGTGACCGGGGCCCGGCTGCCGACGTCTGCGAATCCGGCCGGCGTTGCGGTCTGTCTTGGGGCGACGCGGAAGACGGACCGCCCTGGCGGACGGGAACGGCTGACCCGTTGGCCGCGCTGATTTGACGATCAGTTCTGGCCGACTGCGATTGGTCCCCTCGCGCGACGGCTGCGCGTCTGCGTCCAGTGTCGCCGTCCGTCTGGCGGTGGCCGTCACCGCGGCGTCTCCGCGACGAGTCGTCCCGGCGCCTACGCGACGACGTCGCCGACTCGTCCGCCTGACGCCTGTCGTTCCTGTCCGCCCTTGAGCGCGACCCTGACCGCTGTCCTTGGCCCCCGTCGCTCTGGCGATGACGTCGCTGGCGGTTATCGGTCTCGTTCTCGTTGTCGTTGTTGTTGTCGTCGTCGTCGTCGTCTTCGTGGTGACGTTTGTCGTCGCGGTGCTTTCTGCGGCGTCCGTCGTCTCGCTCTCTTTTCTGGGCGTTAGCGGTGGCCTCCCGGCCCGCCCTTCCAGACATTTCTATGATGAGGGGAATCATCGGTGACAACACAATACATAATCAGGGGTGATTTTTTTCTTATTAATTTTCTTTTTTTCAAATTCAAGGCCGTTTACGTCAAAAAAAAAATATTATTATGAGTCTATTTATGCATACATCGTTTCTTATTCAAGTACATACCCCCGCTCCCCCCCCCCCCTTGTCCAACCCTCATGTGAAAGCGCACACGGATTTGGTATTGCTACTACACCGATGACGAGCCGACAAAGAACATAATAATAGTATACAAATGGTGTCAGTATTCGAGACTTGGCAACACCCCGGGTAATACCAAGTTCAACCATCATATCGGGTCAGTATTCGAGACTTGGCAACACCATGGGTAATACCAAGTTCAACCATCATATCGGGTCAGTATTCGAGACTTGTTCGAATCACCAGTATTCAGACGGGTAATACCAAGTTCGACCATCATATCGGGTCGATATTCGAGACTTGGTAACACCATGGGTAATACCAAGTTCGACCATCATATCGGGTCAGTATTCGAGACTTGGCAACACCATGGGTAATACCAAGTTCGACCATCATATCGGGTCAGTATTCGAGACTTGGCAACACCATGGGTAATACCAAGTTCGACCATCATATCGGGTCAGTATTCGAGACTTGGCAACACCCCACGTAACAAGTTCCCATCATGGGTATTACGAGTTCGACCATCATCTCGGGTCAGTATTCGAGACTTGGCAACACCATGGGTATTACCAAGTTCGACCATCATCTCGGGTCAGTATTCGAGACTTGGCAACACCATGGGTATTACCAAGTTCGACCATCATCTCGGGTCAGTATTCGAGACTTGGCAACACCATGGGTATTACCAAGTTCGACCATCATCTCGGGTCAGTATTCGAGACTTGGCAACACCATGGGTAATACCAAGTTCGACAATCATCTCGGGTCAGTATTCGAGACTTGGCAACACCCCAAGTAATACCAAGTTCGACCATCATGTGGGGTCAGTATTCGAGACTTGGTAACACCATGGGTATTACCAAGTTCGACCATTATATCGGGTCAGTATTTGAGACTTGGTAACACCATGGTATTACCAAGTTCGACAATTATATCGGGTCATATTTGAGACTTGTCACCCCGGGTAATAACAAGTTCGACCATTATATCGGGTCATTTGAGACTTGGTAACACCATGGGTATTACCAAGTTCGACCATCATATCGGGTCAGTATTCGAGACTTGGTAACACCATGATTGCAGTTCGACCATTATATCGGGTCAGATTCGAGACTTGGTAACACCATGGGTATTACTTCATATCGGGTCAATTCGAGACTTGGTAACACCATATTGCCGAGGTATTACCAAGTTCGACAATTATATCGGGTCAGTATTTGAGACTTGGTAACACCATGGGTATTACCAAGTTCGACCATCATATCGGGTCAGTATTTGAGACTTGGTAACACCCCGGGTAATAACAAGTTCGACCATCATATCGGGTCAGTATTTGAGACTTGGTAACACCCCGGGTAATACCAAGTTCGACCATTATATCGGGTCAGTATTCGAGACTTATCTTAACAAGTTCGACCATTATATCGGGTCAGTATTCGAGACTTGGCAACACCATGGGTAACTACCAAGTTCGACCATCATATCGGGTCAGTATTCGAGACTTATCTTAACAAGTTCGACCATTATATCGGGTCAGTATTCGAGACTTGGCAACACCATGGGTATTACCAAGTTCGACCATCATATCGGGTCAGTATTCGAGACTTATCTTACCAAGTTCGACCATCATATCGGGTCAGTATTCGAGACTTATCTTACCAAGTTCGACCATCATATCGGGTCAGTATTCGAGACTTATCTTAACAAGTTCGACCATTATATCAGGTCAGTATTCGAGACTTATCTTAACAAGTTCGACCATTAAATCGGGTCAGTGACACTAACAACTACCAGCAGTACCAGCATGTCTGTATGTATATTATGAAGTGACACTAACAACTACCAGCCTTATCAGTAACTACCTTTATCACAATGTACAAAAGTGACACTAAAAGTACCATCAGTATCAGTAACTACCTTTATCACAATGTGACACCCCCAACTACCAGCAGTATCAGTAACTACCTATATCACAATGACTGTAACTACCAACTATCAGCAGTATCAGTAGCTACCTCTATCATAATGTGACACCACCAACTATCAGTGTTAGTAAGACTGTATATTGCAAAGTGATACTACCATCAGTGTCAATAAGACTGTATATTACCAAGTGATACTACCATCAGTGTCAATAAGACTGTATATTACAAAGTGATACTACCATCAGTGCCAATAAGACTGTATATTACAAAGTGATACTACCATCAGTGCAATAAGACTGTATATTACAAAGTGATACTACCATCAGTGTCAATAAGACTGTATATTACAAAGTGATACTACCATCAGTGCCAATAAGACTGTATATTACAAAGTGATACTACCATCAGTGTCAATAAGACTGTATATTACAAAGTGATACTACCATCAGTGTCAATAAGACTGTATATTACAAAGTGATACTACCATCAGTGCTAGTAAGACTGTATATTACAAAGTGATACTACCATCAGTGTCAATAAACTGTATATTACAAAGTGATACTACCATCAGTGTCAATAAATAAGTCTGTATATTACAAAGTGATACTACCATCAGTGTCAAGTAAGTCTGTATATTACAAAGTGATACCATCACCATCTGTAATATTACAAGTGCTAGTAAGACTGTATATTACAAAGTGATACTACCATCAGTCAATAAGACTGTATATTACAAAGTGAACACTACCTCAGTGTCAATAAATCTTACAAAGTGATACTACCATCAGAATAAGTCTAAAGTGATACTACCATCAGTGTCAATAAGACTGTATATTACAAAAGTGATACTACCATCAGTGCCAATAAGTCTGTATATTACAAAGTGATACTACCATCAGTGTCAATAACTGTAGTGATACTACCATCAGTGTCAATAAGACTGTATATTACAAAGTGATACTACCATCAGTGTCAATAAGACTGTATATTACAAAGTGATACTACCATCAGTGTCAATAAGACTGTGTCAATAAGACTGTATATTACAAGTGATACTACCATCAGTGTCAATAAGACTGTATATTACAAAGTGATATACTACCATCAGTGTCAATAAGACTGTATATTACAAAGTGATACTACCATCAGTGTCAATAAGACTGTATATTACAAAGTGATACTACCATCAGTGTCAATAAGACTGTATATTACAAAGTGATACTACCATCAGTGTCAATAAGACTGTATATTACAAAGTGATACTACCATCAGTGTCAATAAGTGATACTACCATCAGTGTCAATAAGACTGTACAAAGTGATACTACCATCAGTGTCAATAAGTCTGTATATTACAAAGTGATACTACCATCAGTGTCAATAAGACTGTATATTACAAAGTGATACTACCATCAGTGTCAATAAGTCTCTACTACCATCAGTATAAGACTTATATTACAAAGTGATACTACCATCAGTGCAATAAGACTGTATATTACAAAGTGATACTACCATCAGTGTCAATAAGACTGTATATTACAAAGTGATACTACCATCAGTGCTAATAAGACTGTATATTACAAAGTGATACTACCATCAGTGCAGACTGTCAATAATAATACCATCAGTGCTAGTAAGACTGTATATTACAAAGTGATACTACCATCAGTGATAAGTCTGTATATTACCATCAGTGTCAATAAGACTGTATATTACAAAGTGATACTACCATCAGTGTCATTAATAAGAATATTACAAAGTGATACTAGTGTCATTAAGTCTGTATATTACAAAGTGATACTACCATCAGTGTCAATAAACTGTATATTACAAAGTGATACTACCATCAGTGTCAATAAGACATATTACAAAGTGATACTACCAACGGTCTGTATATTACAAAGTGATACTACCATCAGTGTCAATAAGACTGTATATTACAAAGTGATACTACCATCAGTGTCATTAAGATCTGTATATTACAAAGTGATACTACCATCAGTGTCAATAAGTCTGTATATTACAAAGTGATACTACCATCAGTGCCAATAAGACTGTATATTACAAAGTGATACTACCATGTCAATAGACTATATTATAAGTGATACTGCATCAGTGCTAGTAAGACTGTATATTACAAAGTGATACTACCATCAGTGTCAATAAGACTGTATATTACAAAGTGATACTACCATCAGTGCCAATAAGACTGTATATTACAAAGTGATACTACCATCAGTGCTAGTAAGACAATAAAAGACTGTGCCAATATTACAAAGTGATACTACCATCAGTGTCAATAAGACTGTATATTACAGAAGACTACCATCAGTGCCAATATTACAAAGTGATACTCAGTGCCTGTATCAGTGATCAATAAGACTGTATATTACAAAGTGATACTACCATCAGTGTTAATAAGACTGTATATTACAAAGTGATACTACCATCAGTGTCAATAAGACTGTGATACTACCATAATAAGACTGTATGTGCAAAGTAACATTACCATCAGTGTCAATAAGACTGTATATTACAAAGTGATACTACCATCAGTGTCAATAAGTCTGTATATACAAAGTAACACTACCATCAGTGTCAATAAGAACCGTATATTACAAAGTGATACTACCATCAGTGTCAACAAGACCGTATATTACAAAGTGATACTACCATCAGTGCTAAACTGTATATTACAAAGTGATACTGTGTCAATAAGACGCAATTAAAGTGATACTACCATCAGTGTCAATAAAGTGATACTACCATCAGTGTCATAAGACCGTACAAAGTGATACTACCATCAGTGTCAATAAGTCTGTATGTTACAAAGTGATACTACCATCAGTGTCAATAAGTCTGTATATTACAAAGTGATACTACCATCAAGTGTCATTAAGTCATATATTACAAAGTGATACTACCATCAGTGCCAATAAGTCTGCTTATATTACCAAAAATGATACTACCATCAGTGCTAGTAAGACTGTATATTACAAAGTGACACTACCATCAGTGTCAATAAGACTGTATATTACAAAGTGATACTACCATCAGTGCTAGTAAGACTGTATATTACAAAGTGATACTACCATCAGTGTCAATAAGACTGTATATTACAAAGTGATACTACCATCAGTGTCAATAAGACTGTATATTACAAAGTGATACTACCATCAGTGTCAATAAGACTGTATATTACAAAGTGATACTACCATCAGTGTCAATAAGACTGTATATTACAAAGTGACACTACCATCAGTGTCAATAAGACTGTATATTACAAAGTGATACTACCATCAGTGTCAATAAGACTGTATATAACAAAGTGATACTACCATCAGTGTCAATAAGACTGTATATTACAAAGTGACACTACCATCAGTGTCAATAAGACTGTATATTACAAAGTGATACTACCATCAGTGCTAGTAAGACTGTATATTACAAAGTGATACTACCATCAGTGTCAATAAGACTGTATATTACAAAGTGATACTACCATCAGTGTCACTAAGACTGTATATTACAAAGTGATACTACCATCAGTGTCATTAAGTCTGTATATTACAAAGTGATACTACCATCAGTGCTAGTAAGACTGTATATTACAAAGTGATACTACCATCAGTGTCAATAAGTCTGTATATTACAAAGTGATACTACCATCAGTGTCATTAAGTCTGTATATTACAAAGTGATACTACCATCAGTGTCAATAAGTCTGTATATTACAAAGTGATACTACCATCAGTGTCAATAAGTCTGTATATTACAAAGTGATACTACCATCAGTGTCAATAAGACTGTATATATATTACAAAGTGATACTACCATCAGTGCCAATAAGTTTGTATATTACAAAGTGATAATACCATCAGTGCTAGTAAGACTGTATATTACAAAGTGACACTACCATCAGTGTCAATAAGACCGTATATTACAAAGTGATACTACCATCAGTGTCAATAAGTCTGTATATTACAAAGTGATACTACCATCAGTGTCAATAAGTCTGTATATTACAAAGTGATACTACCATCAGTGTCAATAAGACTGTATATTACAAAGTGATAATACCATCAGTGCTAGTAAGACTGTATATTACAAAGTGACACTACCATCAGTGTAAATAAGACTGTATATTACAAAGTGATACTACCATCAGTGCTAGTAAGACTGTATATTACAAAGTGATACTACCATCAGTGTCAATAAGTCTGTATATTACAAAGTGATACTACCATCAGTGTCAATAAGTCTGTATATTACAAAGTGACACTACCATCAGTGTCAATAAGACTGTATATTACAAAGTGACACTACCATCAGTGTCAATAAGTCTGTATATTACAAAGTGATACTACCATCAGTGTCAATAAGTCTGTATATTACAAAGTGACACTACCATCAGTGCTAGTAAGACTGTATATTACAAAGTAACACTACCATCAGTGCTAGTAAGTCTGTATATTACAAAGTAACACTACCATCAGTGCTAGTAAGACTGTATATTACAAAGTGATACTACCATCAGTGTCAATAAGACTGTATATTACAAAGTGACACTACCATCAGTGTCAATAAGACTGTATATTACAAAGTGACACTACCATCAGTGTCAATAAGACTGTATATTACAAAGTGACATTACCATCAGTGTCAATAAGACTGTATATTACAAAGTGACATTACCATCAGTGTCAATAAGACTGTATATTACAAAGTGACATTACCATCAGTGTCAATAAGACTGTATATTACAAAGTGACATTACCATCAGTGTCAATAAGACTGTATATTACAAAGTGACATTACCATCAGTGTCAATAAGACTGTATATTACAAAGTGACACTACCATCAGTGTCAATAAGTCTGTATATTACAAAGTGATACTACCATCAGTGTCAATAAGACTGTATATTACAAAGTGATACTACCATCAGTGTCAATAAGACTGTATATTACAAAGTGATACTACCATCAGTGCTAGTCAGACTGTATATTACAAAGTGATACTACCATCAGTGTCAATAAGACTGTATATTACAAAGTGACACTACCATCAGTGTCAATAAGACTGTATATTACAAAGTGATACTACCATCAGTGCTAGTCAGACTGTATATTACAAAGTGACACTACCATCAGTGTCAATAAGACTGTATATTACAAAGTGACACTACCATCAGTGTCAATAAGTCTGTATATTACAAAGTGATACTACCATCAGTGTCAATAAGACTGTATATTACAAAGTGATACTACCATCAGTGTCAATAAGACTGTATATTACAAAGTGATACTACCATCAGTGCTAGTAAGACTGTATATTACAAAGTGATACTACCATCAGTGTCAATAAGACTGTATATTACAAAGTGATACTACCATCAGTGTCAATAAGACTGTATATTACAAAGTAACACTACCATCAGTGTCAATAAGACTGTATATTACAAAGTGACATTACCATCAGTGTCAATAAGACTGTATATTACAAAGTGATACTACCATCAGTGTCAATAAGACTGTATATTACAAAGTAACACTACCATCAGTGTCAATAAGACTGTATATTACAAAGTGATACTACCATCAGTGTCAATAAGACTGTATATTACAAAGTAACACTACCATCAGTGTCAATAAGACTGTACATTACAAAGTGATACTACCATCAGTGTCAATAAGACTGTATATTACAAAGTAACACTACCATCAGTGCTAGTAAGACTGTATATTACAAAGTGATACTACCATCAGTGTCAATAAGACTGTATATTACAAAGTGATACTACCATCAGTGCTAGTAAGACTGTATATTACAAAGTGATACTACCATCAGTGTCAATAAGACTGTATATTACAAAGTAACACTACCATCAGTGCTAGTAAGACTGTATATTACAAAGTGATACTACCATCAGTGTCAATAAGACTGTATATTACAAAGTGATACTACCATCAGTGCCAATTAGACTGTATATTACAAAGTGACACTACCATCAGTGCTAGTAAGACTGTATATTACAAAGTGATACTACCATCAGTGCTAGTAAGACTGTATATTACAAAGTGATACTACCATCAGTGTCAATAAGACTGTATATTACAAAGTGATACTACCATCAGTGTCAATAAGTCTGTATATTACAAAGTGATACTACCATCAGTGCTAGTAAGACTGTATATTACAAAGTGATACTACCATCAGTGTCAATAAGTCTGTATATTACAAAGTGATACTACCATTCAGTGCCAATAAGACTGTATATTACAAAGTGACACTAACATCAGTGTCAATAAGACTGTATATTAAAAAGTGATAATACCATCAGTGTCAATAAGACTGTATATTAAAAAGTGACACTACCATCAGTGTCAATAAGACTGTATATTACAAAGTGACACTACCATCAGTGTCAATAAGTCTGTATATTACATAGTGATACTACCATCAGTGTCAATAAGACTGTATATTACAAAGTGATACTACCATCAGTGCTAGTAAGACTGTATATTACAAAGTGATAATACCATCAGTGTCAATAAGACTGTATA
>JAXRKP010001558.1:82500-87500 GCA_037039925.1 Doris montereyensis | reverse complement strand
ATCAATTGTTACTTGCTAGGCACATCGAATTGTTACTTGCTAGGCACATCGAATTGTTACTTGCTAGGCACATCGAATTGTTACTTGCTAGGCACATCGAATTGTTACTTGCTAGACACATCGAATTGTTACTTGCTAGGCACATCGAATTGTTACTTGCTAGGCACATCGAATTGTTACTTGCTAGGCACATCGAATTGTTACTTGCTAGACACATCGAGTTGTTACTTGCTAGGCACATCGAATTGTTACTTGCTAGGCACATCGAATTGTTACTTGCAAGACACATCGAATTGTTACTTGCTAGGCACATCGAATTGTTACTTGCTAGGCACATCGAATTGCTACTTGCTAGGCACATAGAATTGTTACTTGCTAGGCACATCGAATTGTTACTTGTTAGGCACATCGAATTGTTACTTGCTAGGCACATCGAATTGTTACTTGCTAGTCACATCGAATTGTTACTTGCTAGTCATCGAATTGTTACTTGTCAGGCACATCGAATTGTTACTTGCTAGTCACATCGAATTGAAACTTGCTAGTCACATCGAATTGTTACTTGTTAGGCACATCGAATTGTTACTTGCTAGTCACATCGAATTGTTACTTGCAAGGCACACCGAATTGTTACTTGCTAGTCACATCGAATTGTTTCTGTTTCAGTACCAACAATGATGTGAAGAAGCTCTACAGTTACAAACAATGACAAATAAATAAGTTCGTGAGTCATTAGGGCAAATATTATTTTGGTGTGGCTGTCTATTGCCATTGTCATTATCCATTTCTGTTTGTGTGCTCGTGTATGGACATATATATATATATATATATATATATATATATATATATATATATATATATATATATATAAATACATACATATACATATATATGTATGTGTGTATGTGCGTGTGAGAGAGAGATGGGGGGGATTGAGAAGGAGAGAGAGACAAAGATCATCCTGATTATTATTATCTGTATCATGTTATATTATTTAAGAAATTTGGTATTGTGAAATGTTTGATAATTATGGCTACATCAAATTTCCCTAAACGACAAATAAAGATCATCTCATTTCATATGCTTGGGAGCAGTTTCTTCAAAGAGTAACTGTCCTCAAGTTCAGGACATTTGGGTCAAACTCATACATAAAACACATCGTCTTCACTTTCACTCTTGTCGGCCTCTTTAGCACTAGATCTATATTTAGTTCAAGCTTTTGTCATTGATTCATTAGCTTTATCAGATCAAACCCTTTTCCAATCAGACTCACATCAGAACATTGTCAGATTGCAATCACTCAGAATCAGACATTGTCAAAGTACAGGAACGAATACATTATTTAAAAAAAAGAAAATTCAGCAATAATAAAACATTTCACTTTCCCTTTCAAAACAGATCCGAAATGATTGCCCCATCAAACACCACTAAATACCACACTTTCGTAACTTATCAGGGCCCTGTCTTTGCAACTTTCATCAAACACCACTAAATACCACACTTTCGTAACTGTCTTTGCACTGCAGGTTATATTCAAAACAGCCCTGCCCCATCAAACACCACTAAATACCACACTCTCGTAACAATCAGGACCCTGTCTTTGCACTGCAGGTTATATTCAAAACAGATCCGAAATGACTGCCCCATCAAACACCACTAAATACCACACTTTCGTAACAATCAGGGCCCTGTATTTGCAAAGCAAGGTTTAGTTTCCATCGAGTGCCGAACATTGGCTTATATCTATATGGCGGTGCTTTTGGGACAAACTACAACGGTGCTAAGAGCGTGGTCTTTTGCATCATCATCATCATCATCATCATCATCATCATTATCATCATCATCATCATCGCCAACACCAATGCGTATTATCCAATTTGGACGTTGCATCTATCGCAGCAATCATGAATGTCTCTCTGTCCTGTGCCATTTATCGCGCATGTGTTAATGTTTTATATCATGCCTCTAATATAGCAGATGATGTTCAAAGTTTATGACTATAACGGGGTAAGGAAAGGCGGTTTGAGTTGGATTTGATTTGATTTGAGTTTGTCCACGTCCACCATTTAGGGGCTCTCGGCGTTTTTGGTAGAATCACACCACTGTCATACTCGGACTACTATGTAAATTGTCAGGGAATCTCTAACGTGCTAACAGTGGTGTAATCTGCACACGGAACCAAGGCAAGATTTTGCAAGAACTAACTGCCAAAAGCTCTGATTGATTTAATTTGATTTACCCACGTCCACAACTAAGGTGATCTCGGGGTTTTTGTGGTAGGATTTGTAATGTTGCCCAGACTGCCCTGTAAACAGCCAAGGGATATTTAACATGCACACAGAGTGTTTTGGTCTGCCCACGGGCCTCCTTTTTATCGTCCGTCTCCGATGGGACTAGGTGTCGACCCACCTACCTGGACCAGGGGTGGGTAGATTTTGTTCGAAAGAAACTTTTTAACCTTTTGCTAGGGAGGCCGATACCTTGTCTCTGGACTACCGAAAGCTGTTATACCTCTTGGATGGGAGGCCAAATACCTTGTCTCTGGACTACCGAAAGCTGTTATACCTCTTGGATGGGAGGCCGATACCTGGTCTCTGGACTACCGAAAGCGGTTATACCTCTTGGAAGGGAGGCCGATACCTTGTCTCTGGACTACCGAAAGCTGTTATACCTCTTGGATGGGAGGCCGATACCTTGTCTCTGGACTACCGAAAGCTGTTATACCTCTTGGATGGGAGGCCGATACCTTGTCTCTGGACAACCTTTTCAATCTTTTGATTGGGAGACCGATACCTTGTCTCTGGACTACCTTTTCAACCTTTTGGTTGGGAGGCCGATACCTTGTCTCTGGACTACCGAAAGCGGTTATACCTCTTTGGTTGGGAGAGACAATACCTTGTCTCTGGACAACCTTTTCAACCTTTTGGTTGGGAGGCCAATACCTTGTCTCTGGACTACTTTTTCAACCTTTTTGGTTGGGAGGCCAATACCTTGTCTCTGGACTACTTTTTCAACCTTTTGGTCAGGAGGCCAATACCTTGTCTCTGGACTACCTTTTCAACCTTTTGGTTGGGAGGCCAATACCTTGTCTCTGGACTACCTTTTCAATCTTTTGGTTGGGAGGCCAATACCTTGTCTCTGGACTACCTTTTCAATCTTTTGGTTGGGAGGCCGATATCTTGTTTCTGGACTACCTTTTCAATCTTTTGGTTGGGAGACCGATACCTTGTCTCTGGACTACCTTTTAAATCTTTTGGTTGGGAGGCCAATACCTTGTCTCTGGACTACCTTTTAAATCTTTTGGTTGGGAGGCCAATACCTTGTCTCTGGACTACCTTTTAAATCTTTTGGTTGGGAGGCCAATACCTTGTCTCTGGACTACCTTTTTCAATCTTTTGGTTGAGAGGCCAATACCTTGTCTCTGGACTACCTTTTCAACCTTTTGGTTGGGAGGCCAATACCTTGTCTCTGGACTATCGAATCCCCTCTGACACGGTGAATGGCAAAGAAAGCACGTAAAACAGTGAACGGTTTTCACGAAGGAGAAAACAGTTTTTGATTTAATTTAATTTATCCACATGCACAACTGTGGGGATCTAGGGTTTTCAGAGGTTGTTGTTTTTGTTTTTGTTTTATTGTTGTCAAGATTGCTTTGTTGACTGGCAAATGACTTTTACATGTGCACATCGCAATATCTGCACACGGAACCTCCTTTCCTTCACCGATAATCGTCCATTCACTAACTTTAATCAGATAAGACCGTTTGGATGACAGGCCACATCATGACACCAACCAATCGTTTAGATGACAGGCCACATCATGACACAACCTACAATCGTTTAGATGACAGGCCACATCATTTACAATCGTTTAGATGACAGGCCACATCATTTACAATCGTTTAGATGACAGGCCACATCCACCAACCTACAATCGTTTAGATGACAGGCCACATCATGACACCAACCTACAATTGTTTATGATGACACCAACCTACAATCGTTTGGATGACCACATCATGACACTAACCTACAATCGTTTGGATGACAGGCCACATCATGACACCAACCTACAATCGTTTGGATGACAGGTCACATCATGACACCAACCTACAATCGTTTGGATGACAGGCCACATGAAACCAACCTACAATCGTTTAGATGACAGGCCACATCATGAAACCAACCTACAATCGTTTAGATGACAGGCCACATCATGACACCAACCTACAATCGTTTAGATGACAGGCCACATCATGACACCAACCTACAATCGTTTAGATGACAGGCCACATCATGACACCAACCTACAATCGTTTGGATGACAGGCCACATCATGACACCAACCTACAATCGTTTAGATGACAGGCCACATCATGACACCAACCTACAATCGTTTGGATGACAGGCCACATCATGACACCAACCTACAATCGTTTGGATGACATCTCCACCCCAACCCCTCAAATGGTGCCATATAAGGACCAACCTACAAACAGATGACAGGAAACATAGAACCAACCTACAATTTTTGGATGACAGTGCCACATCATGACAACCAAACGCTCTGACAATCGTTTGGATGACAGGAGACCAGTCTTGCCACATCATGACAGGCTACATGGGACACCTACAATCGTTTCGATGACGGCCAAATCATGACACCAACAAAACAATCAGTGGCAATAAGACAAACCTACATCGTTTAGATGACAGGTTACATCATGACACCAACCTACAATCGTTTAGATGACAGGCCACATCATGACACCAACCTACAACATGACAGGCCACCTCAAAACCCCATAAAAATCAAACGTACCTGGCCCTCCCTTCCCTTCCCCATCTTGACCCCAACCCCTCAAATGGTGAAAAAAGGTATATAAGGACCAACATCAAACAGACATAGGAAACGATAGAATTTATGTTTTGTTTGTTGACCATGACAACTTGAACCTCTGACTTGAGGTCAAACTTATTCCATGGGAACATTCGAGACCA
>JAXRKP010001558.1:47500-75000 GCA_037039925.1 Doris montereyensis | reverse complement strand
CAGTTGATGTAATACTGGATATACTATTTGTACCAGTTGATGTAATACTGATATACTATTTGTAACATTTGATGTAATACTGATATACTATTTGTACCAGTTGATGTAATACTGATATACTATTTGTACCAGTTGATATAATACTGGCATACTATTTGTACCAGTTGATATAAAACTGACATACTATTTGTACCAGTTGATATAACAGTGACAGATTATTTGTACCAGTTGATATAAAACTGGCATTACTATTTGTACCAGTTAATATAACAGTGACAGATTATTTGTACCAGTTGATATAAAACTGACATACTATTTGTACCAGTTGATATAAAACTGACATATTATTTGTACCAGTTGATATAAAACTGACATATTATTTGTACCAGTTGATATAAAACTGACATACTATTTGTACCAGTTGATATAAAACTGACATACTATTTGTACCAGTTGGTATAAAACTGACATACTATTTGTACCAGTTGATGTAATACTGACATATTATTGTACCAGCTGGCGTAGTACTGACATACCATTTGGACCAGTTAAACTGACATATCTTTTTGTATCAATTGACGTAATACAGACATACCATTTGGACTGGTTGACGTAATACAGGCATACCATTTGGACTGGTTGACGTAATGGAGACATATCATTTGGATCAGTTGACGTAATACGGACATACCATTTGGATCAGTTGACATAATACAGAAATACCATTTCAATCAGTTGACGTAATACCGACACACCATTTGGACTGGTTGACGTAATATGGACATACCATTTGGATCAGTTGACGTAATACGGATATACCATTTGGATCAGTTGACGTAATACGGATATACCATTTGGATCAGTTGACGTAATACAGACATACCATTTGGATCAGTTGACGTAATACGGACATACCATTTGGATCAGTTGACGTAATATGGATATACCATTTGGATCAGTTGACGTAATACTGACATATCATTTGTACCAGTTGATGTAATGCAAACATACAATCTGTACCACTTGATGTCATACTAACATACCATTTGGACAAGTTGACGTAATACTGACATATCATTTGAAAAAGTTGACATAATACTGATATACCATTGTGACTAGTTACTGTTAAACTCAGAGACAATTTTGACCAGTTTATGTAATACTGACAGACTATTGTGACCAGTTTAAGTGATGCTGACAGACCATTTTGACCAGTTACTGTAATACTGACATACATTTTGACCAGTTACTGTAATACTGACATACATTTTGACCAGTTACTGTAATACTGACATATCATTTTGACCACTTACTGTAATACTGACATACCATTGTGACCAGTTACTGTAATACTGACATACCATTGTGACCAGTTACTGTAATACTGACATACTATTGTGACCAGTTACTGTAATACTGACATACCATTTGGACAGTACTGTGATCATACCATTGTTACTGTAATACTGACATACTATAGTGACCAGTTACTGTAATACTGACATACCCAGTTACTGTAATACTGACATACTAACCAGTTACTGTAATACTGACATACCATTTGGACCACTTACTGTAATACTGACATACCATTGTGACCACTTACTGTAATACTGACATACCATTGTATTTAATGACCAGTTTACTGTAATACTGACATACAAATTAGACCATTGTGACCAGTTACTGTAATACTGACATACCATTGTGACCAGTTACTGTAATACTGACATACCATTTGGACCACTTACTGTAATACTGACATACCATTTGGACCAGACCATTGTGACCAGTTTCTGTAATACTGACATACCATTGTGACCAGTTACTGTAATGCTGACATATCAGTTGACCAGTTACTGTAATAGTGACATACAAATTAGACCAGTTACTGTAATACTGACAGACCATTGTGACCAGTTACTGTAATACTGACATACTATTGTGACCAGTTACTAATAATACTTACTGTACATACAAATTATTATTCGACCAGTTACTGTAATACTGACATACAATTTGACCAGTTACTGTAATACTGACATACGTGACCATTGTGACATATCAGGTACTGTAATTCTGACATACCATTGTGACTAGTTACTGTAATACTGACAGACCATTGTGACCAGGTACTGTAATACTGACATACCATTGTGACCAGTTACTGACGAAATAATACTGACATACCATTTGACATATCATTTGACCAGTTACTAATATTGACATAATTCGTACCAGGTGACATACCATTGTACCAGGTGACCAATATTGACATATCATGTAATACGAAATATTGACATACCATTTGTGGACCAGTTACTGGTTACATAATATTGACATATTATTCGTACCAGGTGACGTAATACTGTAATACTGACAGACCATTGTACCAGTTACTGTAATATTGACATACCATTTGACCAGTTACTGTAATATTGACATACCATTGTGACCAGGTGACGTAATATTGACATATCATTTGTGACCAGGTGACCATACCATTGTGTAATACTGACAGACCTTTGTGACCAGTTACTGTAATACTGACAAACCATTGTGACCAGTTACTGTAATACTGACATACGTATTTGACATATCACCAGTTACTGTAATACAGACAATATTGGCATTACGACTAGTTACTGTAATACTGACATATCATTTGACCAGTTACTGTAATACTGACATATCATTTGTACCAGGTACTGTAATACTGACATATCATTACGACCAGTTGTACTGACATACATTACGACCAGTTACTGTAATACTGACATATCATTACGACCAGTTACTGTAATACTGACATACTATTACGACCAGTTACATTTGTACCAGGTGACATAATATTGACATATCATTTGTACCAGGTACGTAATACTGACATATTATTCGTACCAGCTGACTGTAATACTGACATATCATTTAGACCAGGTACTGTAATATTGACATACCATTGTACCAGGTGACGTAATATTGACATATCATTTGTACCAGGTGACGTAATATTGACATATCATTTGTACCAGGTGACGTAATACTGACATATATTTGACCAGTTGACGTAATATTGACATATCATTTGTACCAGGTGACGTAATATTGACATACCATTGTGACAATATCATTTGTACCAGGTGACGTAATATTGACATATCATTTGTACCAGGTGACGTAATATTGACATATCATTTGTACCAGGTGACGTAATATTGACATATCATTTGTACCAGGTTACGTAATATTGACATATTATTTGTACCAGGTGATGTAATATTGACATATCATTTGCACCAGGTGACGTAATACTGACATATCATTTGTGACCAGTTACATATGATTTGTAATATTGACATATCATTGTGACCAGTCACTATAATACTGACATACCATTGTAACCAGTCACTGTAATACTGACATACCATTGTAACCAGTCACTGTAATACTGACATACCATTGTAACCAGTCACTGTAATACTGACATATCATTTGTACCATATGACGTAATATTGACATATCCCTTGTACCAGGTGACGTAATACTGACATACTATTTGTACCAGTTAACGATAAGAGTGGTGTGATCTGCACACAAGACTTGCATTTTATCGTTTGTGTCTGATGTTGATCCACCTACCTGGACAGGCGGAGTGAGTGTTATGTTTTCTTTTAATTTAAAAAAAATTATCATTTCAAGCTGTCGGTGCTTGAACCAATGAACTTCTGATTAAGAGGCCGACACGTTGCCCCCGAACTAGTGAATGGGCTCACTGTCAGCGATATTTTGAATGTTTAAGTTTTGCCTCATTGGATTTATCCATTTTTTAAAAATTAATCCGCGACCCTTTCTGAACGAGGTTCACACAATGAAAAGAACATAACCGATGGTAGGAAGAGTATCGATTTTAGACTAGCTTGAACTTCACCATCTGAGAATTGCTATGACAAACACCACCGTTAAGTTTCACCTCGGTATCACGTCCCGTTGCAATGAAATATTCAGGCGACCCGCTCTTAGAGTACATGAGGTATGTCTGCATCTGAATCGTGTTGCTGTTGTTTTTGTAGTTGTGGCGGTGGTGGCGGTGGTGATGGTGGTAGTGGTATGTGGTGGTGTTCGAGGTAGTGTTGTTGTTGTTGTTGTTGTTTTGTGTTCATTTGCTTTGGGGTTTCTTTTCGGTTCTTCTATTTAAAAATAAGACCAGTAGACTGATATACATTGGCCAGTGGTGGTGACAGCGACCATGATGGCAAATTGAGGAGGACATACAGACAAGACACTAGAGGCGTTTACTTTGTAGTGAGAAAGATGAAGGCGGTCGTTGAAGTTGTGATAATGAAGAAAAGATGAAGGCTGATAGTTAAAGTTGTGATAGTGAAGACAGATGAAGGCGGTCGTTGAAGTTGTGATAGTGAAGAAAGATGAAGGCGATGACGATGACGGAGATGATGAGCATGATCAATTTCGTCTTCATGGCGATTCGGTTTGGTAGTAGTCATGTCGGCATAATTTATGAGATTCGTCAGTGGTGTACCACGGTGTATGAGTTGTGAAACCAGGGACTGACTTACTTTGTTGTTATTATTATCATTATCACCATCATCATCATCATCAGCATCATCATCATCATCATCATCATTATTATTATTATTATTATTATTATTATTATTATTATTATTATTACTATTATTATTATTATTATTTTTATTATTATTATGTTTTTACTATTATTATTATTATTACTATTATCATTATTATTATCATTATTATCATTATTATTATTATTATTATTATTATTATCATTATTATCATTATTAGCCTTATTATTATTATCATTATTATCATTATTATTATTATTAGTAGTAGTAGTAGTAGTAGTAGTAGTAGTAGTAGTAGTAGTAGTAGTAGTAGTAGTAGTAGTAGTAGTAGTAGTAGTAGTAGTAGTAGTAGTAGTAGTAGTAGTAGTAGTAGTAGTAGTATCATTAATATCATTATAATCAGTATCACTATTACAGCCATTATTGTTATTATTCATTATTCGTATTACTTTTATTATTATTATTTTTATTATTATTATTATTATTATTATTATTATTATTATTATTATTATTATATCATTATATACTCCTTATATTATTATCATCATTATTAATATCATTATCATAATCATTATCATCATTATTACAGTCCTTATTAAAACGAAACAAATGCATCACGAAATCGCAGACACTGCTAGATGTTTTAAGAGCAATAAAGTTCTATTGATTCATCCGGAGAAGCAGAAAAGTAAAACTACACCAAACTCAAGCCACACAGCACTGACACGAAAAGAGAACAATTCGTCACTTGTTGTTATATGAATAGTATAATGAGATCTCCAGTAGAAAAAACAAACACAAACAAACCTGGTCGTGTTATCATGAGCCTTACCAACAGTTCTTACACGTATGTAATATATCTATTGCACGCTTACTTCATACTCTTTCACCGGAATCTCAAGACCTCGCTGCTGACTACGATTCGACCGGAAGTGGAAATCAATAATCTCCCCTTAATAGTCTCGCTACTCAGTCTTCTTGTGTGGCGGTGTCGTTGATTCTAGAACAAAACTGCGCCTTGCATCGTCTGTGTTGGGGTCCCTGCGGGCTGGCAGCAGGCGAGAACACTCGTTCAAGGATAACACCACGGGAATCAATTACCCGGAACGGCTACTACTCGCAAGTTCTTTGCATGTCTCCGGTCCGTCAAGCGGCGTACAAGAGTAAATAGCATACATGGTGTGTGTGTGTGTGTGTGTGTGTGTGTGTGTATGAGTGTGTGTGTGTGCGTGTGTGTGTGTTGTACAGGCTAATTATTGTGTGTTGTGTATGCTTTCTGAGGCCCTGTCTAAACAGTCTTGTTGTTGATGAGGATGATGCTCTTGGTATTGTTGTTGTTGTTGTTGTTGTCGTCGTTGTTGTTGTTGTTGAATATATATATATATA
This sequence comes from Doris montereyensis, assembly GCA_037039925.1. Taxonomy (NCBI): domain Eukaryota; kingdom Metazoa; phylum Mollusca; class Gastropoda; order Nudibranchia; family Dorididae; genus Doris; species Doris montereyensis. Next base: position 69,013 of record JAXRKP010001558.1, on the reverse strand, counting down.
TATATATATATATATATAATTTTTTTAAATAAAATTTTAAAAAAAAAAATAATAATAAATAAATAAAAATTATTTTAAAAAAAATAATAAATAAATAAAAAATAATAAAAAAATATTTAAAAAAAATATATATATATAAATGTTTATATATGTGTGTGTGTGTGTGTGTGTGTGTGTGTGTGTGTAAAAGTATGCCCGTAAATACTGTTGGATTAGGATTTCTATTTGTTAACAAGCTGAGTCTCTTGAACTATAACTGCGGTGAACTCAGAAACCTGTGTGTCGGTTACAGGTGATATCAAGTACACTTATTATTTCAAATTAATACTGATGCTGAAGTTACGCGGATTATTTACGTATTAGTAGATACTGAAGTTGTGGGGGCTTTTGATAGTAATGACCTGAAATTGAGAAATTAGTATCTAGATTTAATCCAAGAGTGTATCCACTAAGAACCTAAAGCGGGATATTTGAAATGAACTTGCAAAGTAAGGAGGTTGTGGCTGCTGTGGTTCCTGATTTATAATCGGTCAAAGTTAGAGGCGATATAGATCTGTAGATATGGGTAAATATATATACATATATATATATATATATATATAATATTTATATATATATATATATATATATATATATATTCTATATATATATATTTTACACGCTGAAAGATTTACTATAGATATAAATGATCAATGCATTAGTTGGTCACGTGGTCATACTTAGTGGATGGCTTTTACTGTAGCGTAAAGATATCGGAAAGTGTTACCATCAAACTCAACCATAACAATACATATATCGGAAAGTGTTACCATCAAACTCAACCATAACAATACAGATATCGGAAAGTGTTACCATCAAACTCAACCATAACAATACAAATATCGGAAAGTGTTACCATCAAACTCAACCATAACAATAAAGATATCGGAAAGTGTTACCATCAAACTCAACCATAACAATAAAGATATCGGAAAGTGTTACCATCAAACTCAACCATAACAATAAAGATATCGGAAAGTGTTACCATCAAACTCAAACTCATAACAATAAAGATATCGGAAAGTGTTACCATCAAACTCAACCATAACAATAAAGATATCGAAAGTGTTACCATCAAACTCAACTATAACAATAAAGATATCGGAAAGTGTTACCATCAAACCCAATCATAACGATAAAGTAATCGGTGCGTTATGTTGTCTCACTGAAGATAACACGTACAGAACACCATAACAATACCGGCAATTTACACCAATAAACTCAGAGACTTACTATAACATAACATGTACGGAGTTGCCAATATTTCACCCTCAAGGTAACATCGGTAAGTTATATCGCCACATTGAAGGTATTGATGTAAACATAATGACATAGGTAAGTTATATCACCACAATGAAGGTATCGATGTAAACATAATGACATAGGTAAGTTATATCGAATCACAATGAAGGTATTGATGTAAACATAATGACATAGGTAAGTTATATCGCATTAATGAAGGTATTGATGTAAACATAATGACATAGGTAAGTTAAATCGTACAATGAAGGTATTGATGTAAACATAATGACATATATAATTTATATCGTCACAATGGAGGTATTTATGTAAACGTAACGGCATAGATAAGCTATATCGCACCCTTGAAATATCACTATCAACATAACTATACAGATGTCAGTAACATAATGTTACCATAGGTATCTATTTGCGAATTCTTTTTGTCATTGCTTTCTTCCAGTGAGAGTAGACTTTCAAATGCTAAACAGATAATGCTTCACTTACTAAGACCACTTTTTGTGTATTACGTTCATGTTGTAGGCCCATTTTTAATTTTCGGTGTATGGGTTCTGTCTTTAAACGATACTTTACACAAATCGTTTGCGATTGCTGCCGAACCCAACACTTTTCGGCAACCAAAGTTAAAGCCCTATGCAAAAGTCCGGCGTCCCATTGTCCCAGTCCACAGCGGAACTGATATTGCCCACATCTTTAACCTAGAACTAACTTAACTCTTTTCTTCCTCCCCCACCCCCCCAAAGTCACTTTAAATTAAAGGGTGACCCCACTATGGAAATCGTCTGTCTTAGATCTAAAATATTGTTGTGTTTCTAGATCTAAAATCTAGATCTAGAGATAGAGCTAGAGCTACTCTAGATCTACTACAAATATTTTTGGTCAAAGTTGGGCTCGAATTAGTCACAATGTGTATGCCTGCATGGTTATATTTCATAACATCCAGGTTTCAGCTGTTATCTATCTATCTATCTATCTATCTATCTATCTATCTATCTATCTATCTATCTATCTATCTATCTATCTATCTATTCTTTCTGATTTCTATATCTATCTATCTATCTGAGTTAATCATTACTCCTATACATTGTAGCTTTGAACTTGTTCTAAATTCTCATATATATATATAGATTTTTATGTTTTTATTCCTAGTTACTAGCATTGTTTTATTTTCTTTGCAAACTCTCATTCTTTTTACGACCTAGTTTCATTGTTCAGAATAGGGTTGAAATTCAAAACTGCAACTGTCTGAAATTTCCAAATTGATTTAAATCATCAGACAAAGTTCTCGGCATACAACTATTAGTACTGGTTTGAGCTTTCTTTCATCATGTTGTATTAAAATTTGTAAATGACGCCTTTGTCGACTAAACCTTAACCCATGCCAGACGATAAGCACTAAGTAGGCTTAGATCTATGTCATGTGTGATGTTAACTTCCACTCACACTCTTCCCAGTTTGCAACGTTCATGTGGACATTTCTCATTGATTTCTTTTTTAAAAATATCTATTCTTTAATCACTGTTTTTTGACTTCCATTTTGCTGTGCTAGATGAATTCACAGTTTGGATAAACAAAATGAACATTTCTCATGGATTAATTCAAGATTTTTCAAACTCTAAATTTGACTTTACGGACCTAGAATTGCTGACTAGTTTATATTTTGTGCCACAATGGTAAGTTTTACATTTTAAAAGATCTAGTTTATAGAATCTAGATCTACATCTAGATTAGATCTAGATTGAGATATCTAGATTCAAGCTCTAGATCTAGATCTAGCTATAAGTAGATCTAAAGATCGAATGTAAATATATGGATCTAGATCTAGATTACAGATCTAGGCAAGAACTCTGAAATGTTTAACTATTATTCTACAGATCTGCAGTTTCTGCTTTTGTAGATCTAGAGCCGATCTAGATCCAAATTTCTAGACTCGAGTTTTTAGATTCTAACTAAACAGCTAGTTCTAAATCTAGATATCTACATCTAGATCTAGCTGGTGCAAATTCAAGATCTAGAATCAAGAACTCTGAAATGTTTAACTATTATTCTACAGATCTGCGGTTTTCTTTTGTAGATCTAGAGCTGATATAGAGCTAGATTTAGATCTAGATCTAGATTCTAGATCTATAGCTGGATTCTAGATCTAGATCTAGAGCTAAATCTAGCTATAGACAACAAATATGTAGTTTTCTTTTGTAGATCTAGAGCTTTAATGCCTCTTTTATATCTTCTTCCCAGTTTCTCCGAGGTCTACCTTTGGTCTAGACCTTGGGTTTTAGCTCTGTATACTGATTTAGCTATTATATTTTCATTCATTCTGTTAACATGCCCAAATCATCTCAATTGATTTGTTTCTATCTTAGTTTGTATGCCATCTGCTTTGGTTTGATCTCTTATTGTTGTGTTTCTGATTTTGTCTCCTTTAGTTTTCCCTACTGCTCTTCTTAGATATTTCATTTTAGCTGCCTGTACTCTACTGTATTCTCTACTGCCTAAAGTCCAAGTTTCACTGCCATAGAGGAGAGTAAGACAATAAACTGTATTGTATACTGCCATTTTGGATTTTGTTGACAATTCTTGCTTACCTACAAATGCCTTTCCTAGATGGTTATATATTGCACTTGCCTTTTTTATTCTCTGGCTGATTTCTTCTCTTAGTTTTCCTTCTGAGTTAATCATTATTCCTAGATAATTGTAGCTTTGAACTTGTTCTAAATACTCCCTGCCCAATTGAAGATTTTGTGTTTTAGCTTCCTAGTTACAAGCATTGTTTTAGTTTTCTTTGCATTTACTCTCATCCCTCTTTATTTAGTTTATTGTTAATAATGTTGATATTCAACTGAAGGTCACTTTCTGAATTTCCAAAGAACTAAATCATCGGCAAGTGAAAGCATTGATACATTTACTGGTTTGAGCTTCCACATACCTACATTCATTTTCTTCATTTTTAAGGATGCCTTTGCGACTGAATCCATAAATGTGATAAACAAAAAAGGACTTAGAATACAACCCAGGCTTACTGCTATATCTACATCAAATTCTGCAGATAGGTTTCCAGCTACTCTCCACTGCAGATGTTGGTTTATTGTAAAAACTTTTAATGGTTTCTATTGAATTTTGCTCTACATTGTGTTCTTGTAAGGAATGCCATAGTTCGTCCCTCCAAGTCAAATGTTTTCTAAGTCAATAAAACACAGGTCAATCAATGTTTCTCTCAAGGAATGTTTTCTATTATTTGTCTAATTGTAAATATGTGGTCTTGTACACTTCTTCCTGGTCTAAATCCACTCTGATGTTTTTCAATCTGATCCTCTACTCTTTTCCTTAGTCTCATTTCCAGAATCCTGGCATACACTTTTCCTGGTACGTTAAGTAGTGATATCCCTCTATAGTTTGAGCATTCCATAGTTGATCCTTTCTTATTTATTGGTACTACCATTCCCTATTTCCAGTCGTCTGGCACCTGTTTGGACTTCCATGCTTGTTGGCATATTGCATGCAGTAGTTTGTTTGCCTCTCTCCTTGGTTTTTAATCATTTCTGGATTAACTTGATCTGCTCCTGGGGCTTTTCCTAATTTCACTTTTTTTTTATAGCTGTTTGGTTTTCTTCCATTGATATATCTACATCTTCAGCTGTCTCCTCTGGATTACTTGATACTCTTACTAATTGATCTTTACTCCTTGTTTCATGTTCTGGAGGGATTGTGTAATTGAGGAAAATGCTTTCTCCATGTTTCCATGATTTCACTGTCTCCTTTCATTATTTCTCCTTTGGTGTTCTTGATTTGTTGTATTGGGCATGTTTTGGTCTTTCTCATGCTCTTTCATTGCCCCCCAGAACAGCTCTGATTTCCTTGATAGCTTTCTTGAAGTCTTTGTCTAAACTCTTCCCATTGTTCCTGTTTTGCTTTCCTAACTTCCTCTTTGGCGATAGTTCTTTTTTTCACGTAATCTATCCTGTCCTCTGGTCTCTTTGTTTGCAAGTATTTCTTCCAGGCATCCTTCTTTTCTTTGACCTTAGTCTTGACATTATCATTCCACCATGCTGTTCTTTTCCTATCTCCTTTAATTTGTTTCCTACCACAGACCTCTTCAGTACAACTGAGGAGTGTTTCTTTATACATCTGCCACTTTTCTTCTATTGTGCTATCATTCAATCAATCTGTCTTTCACTGATAAATCTTTTTATCCTAGATTGATATATTTATTTTACTACTTATTTATTTAGTTCTTCTATTTTGGGTTAAGAAGCTATCTTCTTTTCCTTTTCTGTTTGTTTTGCTCAGTCGGTAATCTCATTTTGGCAATTACTAAATGATGATCACTAAATATTTCTGCAGCTCTGTTTACTCTTGCATCCAATGTACTGTAAAAAGGGAGTTGCTAACTATTATGTAGTCTATCATTGACTTGTCACACCTGTCTTCATATGCTCTTGTATATTTGTGAATATCTTTATGAGGACAAAGGTGTTGGCTATTTTCATGTTATTCTTTAGGCAAAAATCTATGAATCTCTCTCCATTTGGAGAAGTTGTTGTCTCTCCTTCTTTACCTAGTACTCCTCCTGACGTTTCTACATTGTTGCCTACTCTAGCGTTTAAATCTCCTAAAAGCATTAGTTCCTGTTTGGATTTAAGATTCTCTGTAGTATATGTAAATCATTTTCGAAGATATCTTTTTCTTCTTTAGTTGCGTCTTCGTTTGGTCCATAAGCTATTACTAATTGAATTTTTTTAATATTTACCTCTAATAGCCGTGGGCTTATAAATTTCCAACTTTCTAGTAGTTTTTCACGTCTTTTATGCACCAGGAGGCCTACTCCTGCTCTAGCTCTATCTTTGACATATACTCCTGAGGAGATTAAAATATGATTCGGTCCTACATTTTCTATTCCTTGTCCTTTTTTCTTTGTTTCTGTAATGGCCAAAATATCTACTTTGAAGTTTTCCATTTCTTCAACCAATTCTAGCTCTTTTCCATTTATTGCCCTAACGTTCCATGTTCCAAAAATCACAGTGTGTGTTTCGTTTCCAAGTTCGTCTTCCAAAGATCAAGCCGGTTATATTTCTTTTACTTCTCTCAATCAGGTTGTTTTGGATAAGCATGAGATTAACCCACTGTACCCTAGGTAGATGGTGGGGGGCTGCCACCTTGAGGCCCCCTACCAGGCCTTGTTATTTTCTGTCAGGGTTAACTACCTCAGCCTTTAGTCATTCAAGACCAGCATGCAAGGCAGCAGGTTGTTATTTTCTGTCAGGGTTAACTCTCTTAGCCTTTGGTCATTCAAGACCGGCATGCAAGGCAGCACGTTGTTTTATGTCAGGGTTAACTCCCTTAGCCTTTGGTCAACGAAGATCCGCCTGCAAGGCAGCAGGAGACTCATGAAGGGCGAGATCATCTACTCCCCGTACAGGTGCTTATCTGTCCACTGCCCGGCATACGTATGTATGGTATAATAAATGTATTAACATCCGCTCACATTCCGTTGAAAAACAGAAATAGTCAAAGCAACGTGGATAAACTTGGAATAACCTTGACAAACGTAGACAAACGTTGACAAACGTGGACAAACGTAGACAAACGTCGATAAACGTGGACAAACGTGGATAAACGCGGATAAACGTGGATAAACGTGGATAAACTTTGAATAACCTTGACAAACGTGGATAAACGTTGATAAACAAAACGGAGATAAACGTCGATAAACGACAAACGGAGATAAACGTCGATAAACGTGGACAAACGGAGATAAACGTCGATAAACGGGGACAAACGATAAACGCGGATAAACGCGGATAAACGTGGATAAACCCGGATAAATGCGAATAAATGGAAATAAAAGTGAATACACGTGGATAAACGTGGATAAAAGTGGAAAAACGTAAATACACGTGATTACACGCGGATAAACGTGATAAACGTGGATACACGTGGATAAACGTGAATAAACTTGGATAAACATGGATAAATGTGGATCAGACTAATGAGAGCTTAATGAGAAGACACCCTAACTAACGTTTTGCCAATGTAGGAATTAGACATGATATGAAATGACATGATATGACTGACATGATATGACTGACATGCTATGACTGACATGATATGAAATGACATGATATGATTGACATGATATGTCTGACATAATATGACAATAGAAGACATGATATGACATGAGATGACATGAGAGGACATGAGATGACATGAGAGGACATGAGATGACATGATATGACATAACGACATGATTACATGATATGACATGACATAATATGACATTGGAAGATATGAGATGACATAAGAGGATATTACGTGACATGAGACCACATGACATAACATGATATGACATGAGATGATATGAAATGAAATTAGATGACATGAGATGACATAGAGATTACATGATATGATATTAGAAGACATGATGTATCATGAGGTTACGTGGGATGACATGGCATGTAATGAGATGACGTAAGATCGCATGACATGACATGAGATGACAGAAGTTGAGCTAAATTGACTTGAGATGACCCGACATGACATGAGACGACATGGCATGAGACAATAGGACAAAGATGTGTTAACTAAACATCTCATCAGACACACACACACACAAACACACACGCACACACCTCTCAGAGACACACATACACACACAAACGTACACTTACATACACATACACGTAAACACACACACACACACACAAACACACTGACACACACACACACACACACACAGACAGAGTGGACGGTTGTTTGTACTCACCAGCTGATCGTCATCCATGATTCGCGTTCTCGACGTGCTGCCATAAGCATCCAGACTAAGGTATGCCTCACCGTTCAGCTTGTGTCGCTCCATTCTCGAATAGGTCGTTGGCTAGCACGCCGTTCCGGAATGGTCAAATACACAAGCAGACCCCCACATGCACACACCACCACCACCACCACTACCTCCACCTCCTCCTCGTTTTCCTCTTCTTCTTTTACTATGATGCACTGGGGAGAGAAAAAAGAGGAATGATAACTATATGGATATATTACCAACGCTAGAGGATACGGGTGTAGGAGGGAAAAAAAGATCGGGAGGGAGGAGGAGGGGAGGGAGTGGAAGAGAAAATGGTAAGGTATGAAAGAGGAAAAGAGAGAGAGGAGTGCAATTGCAGAGAGAAATAGGAGAGGGGGTGAAAGAGGTAATAGGGAGGGGTTTCAAGAGAAAACTTAAAGATAATATTGTGAAAGAGAAAAGAGGATGGGGGGGGGGGGGGTTTAGAGTAAATGAAAGAAGAAACAGGGAAGGAAGGGGCGGGAGAGAAAATTAAATAGGGAGGAAAAGAGAAAAGAAGGAGAGGAGTGAGTGGAAAAATAAAATGGGAGGGTGAAAATAGGAGAGGGGGAGAGACGGGAACGAATCGGAAGAGGAAAATATGAGGGTGGGGGTAGGGTGGAGTGGGGGCTGGGCGTGAGGGTGATGATCGCAAAATATCTGACGGCGAAGTGGAGATAGTTAAAGAGCATGGATGATTCAATAAAGGATGTAATAGATCCGATTACTGCTACAGAGGGAACTGGACCCGTGATGGAAATGATGATACAAACTGATAATAATAATAATAATAATAATAATAATAATAATAATAATAATAATAATAATAATAATAATAATAATAATAATAATAATAATAATAATAATAATAATAATAATAATAATAATAATAATAATAATAATAAAATAATACTAAAAATAATAATAATAATAATAATAATAATAATAATAATAATAATAATAAAAATAATAATAATAATAATAATAATAATAATAATAAACAATAATAATAATAATAATAATAATAATAATAATAATAATAATAATAATAATAATAATAAAACAATAATAAAAAACAATAATAATAATATTTAATAATATAATAATAATAATAATAATAATAATAATAATAATCATAATAATAATAATAATAATAATAATAATAATAACCATAATAATAATAAAATAATAATAATAATAATAATAATAATAATAATAATAATAATAATAATAATAATAATATTAATAATAATAATAATAATAATAATAATAATAATAATAATCATAATAATAATAATCATAATAATAATAATAATAATAATAATAATAATAATAATAATAATAATAATAATAATAATAATAATAATAATAATAATAATAATAATAATAATAATAATAATAATAATAATAATAATTATAATAATAAATAATAATAATAATAATAGTAATAATAATAATAATAAATACTACTACTACTACTAATAATACTAATAATAATAATAATAATAATAATAATAATAATAATAATAATAATAATAATAATAATAATAATAATAATAATAATAATACTAATAATGATACTTTTTCTTTCTTTCTTGATCAGCTCCCATTCTACCTTCTGGGTGTATGGGTTTTAGATGCCCGAAATGATTGTGTTTCTGATTTTGTCTCTTTTAGTTTTCCCTACTACTCTTTTTAGATATTTCATTTCAGCTGCCTGCACTCTATTGTATCCCCTACTGCCTAAGGTCTAGGTTTTACTGCCATTGAGGAGAGAAGCACAATAAACTGTGTTGTATACTGCCATTTTAGTTTTAATTGACAATTCTTGTTTACCCAAAAATGCCTTTCCTAGATGGTTATATATTGCACTTGCCTTTTGGATTCTCTGACTGATTTCTTCTCTAGTTTTCTCTCTGAGTTAACCATTACTTCTAAGTAATTGTAGCTTTGAATTTGTTTTAAATTCTCCCTGCCTAATTTAAGATTTTGTGTTTAACCTCCCTAGTTACTAGCATTGATTTGGTTTCCTTTGCATTTACTCTCATTCCTCTTTTATTTAATTCATTATTCATTATGTTTATGTTTTTGTCTGGAGGTCCCTTTCTGATTTTCCAAACACAACTAAATCATCAGCAAATGAAAGTATTATATCTACATCTAAACATTAGACACTCTGATATAACGTCTGTTACTCTAAACACTAGACAATCTGATATAACCTCTGTTACTCTAAACACTAGACACTCTGATATAACCTCTGTTACTCTTAACACTAGACACTCTGATATAACGTCTGTTACTCTAAACACTAGACACTCTGATATAACCTCTGTTACTCTAAACACTAGACACTCTGATGTAACCTCTGTTACTCTGAACACTAGACACTCTGATATAACCCCTGTTACTCTAAACAATAGATACTCTGATATAACCTCTGTTACTCTAAACACTAGACACTTTGATATAACCCCTGTTACTCTAAACAATAGATACTCTGATGTAACATCTGTTACTCTAAACACTAGACACTCTGATATAACCCTGTTACTCTAAACACTAGACACTCTGATATAAACTCTGTTACTCTAAACACTAGACACTCTGATATAACCTCTGCTACTCTAAACACTAGACACTCTGATATAACCTATTTTATTCTAAACACTAGATACTCTGATGTAACCTCTGTTACTCTAAACACTAGACACTCTGATGTAACATCTGTTACTCTAAACACTAGACACGCTGATGTAACATCTGTTACTCTAAACACTAGACACTCTGATATAACCTCTGTTACTCTAAACACTAGACACTCTGATATAACCTCTGTTACTCTAAACATAGACACTCTGATATAACCTCTGTTACTCTAAACACTAGACACTCTGATATGACCCCTGTTACTCTAAAACTAGACAATCTGATATAACCCCTGTTACTCTAAACACTAGAAAATCTGATGGAACCTCAGTTACTCTAAAACACTACAAAATCTAATGGAACCTCAGTTACTCTAAACACTAGAAAATCTGATGGAACCTCAGTTACTCTAAACACTAGAAAATCTGATGGAACCTCAGTTACTCTAAACACTACAAAATCTAATGGAACCTCAGTTACTTTAAACACTAGAAAATCTGATGGAACCTCAGTTACTCTAAACACTAGAAAATCTGATGGAACCTCAGTTACTCTAAACTCTTAAAACTGATTATATTAAGAGCTGAAATTTAAAGTTGATACTAAAGTCTGGGATTTAGTGTTGATAACTAACATCTGGAATTTAGTGATACTAAAAACTTGAATTGAATGTCAAGACTTGACGCTGGGATTTAGTGCTGAGTCAGTGCTGAAACTCAGTGCTGGCACTTAGTGCTCAGTCTGAGTGCTGGGATTTAGTGCGGAGACTTAGTGCTGGGATTTAGTGCTGAGACGTAGTGCTGGAATTAAGGGCTGAGATTTAGTACTGGGATTTAATGCTGAAACTTAGTGCGGCAACTTAGTGCTGAGATCTAGTACTTGTATTTACTGATGTTACTTTGTTCTGATACTTAGTGCTGAAATATAGTGCTGATACTTAGTGCTGGGACCTAGTGCTGTGATTTAGTGATCAGTCTTAGTGTAGAGATTTACTGCTGAAACTTAATGACCGGACTTAGTGCCTGATGCTTAGCGCTATGAATTAGTGCTGATGCCTAGTGCTGTGATTTAGTACTGAAACTTAGAGCTATGATTTAGTGGCGAGACTTAGTACTGTGATTTAGTGGTAAGGCTTAGTGCTGTGATTTAGTGCTGAAACTTAGAGCTGTGATTTAGTGCTGAACCCTAGAGCTGTGATTTAGTGATGGAACTTAGAGCTGTGATTTAGTGCCGAAACAGAGCTGTGATTTAGTGCTGAAACTTATAGCTGAGATTTATTGCTGAGACTTAGTGCTGTCACTTAGTGCTGAGACTTAGTGCTGCGATTTAGTGTTGAGACTTAGTGTTGGGATTTATTTCTGAAATTTAGAGCTGTGACTTAGTGCTGAGATTTAGTGCTGAGATTTAATGATGCGATTTAGTGCTAAGACTTAGTGCTGGGATTAATTTCTGAGACCTAGTGCTGAGATTATTTCTGAGACTTAGTGCTGAGATTTATTTCTGATACTTAGTGCTGAGATTTATTTCTCCGACCTAGTGCTGGAAGTTAGTGCTGAAACTTAGAGCTGCGATTTAGTGCTGAGATTTAGTGCTGCGATTTAATGCTTAGACTTAGTGCTGGGATTTATTTCTGAAACTTAGAGCTGCGATTTTGTGCTGAGACTTAGTGCTTACATTTATTGCTGATACGTAATGCTGTAATTTAGTGCTGAAACTTAGTGCTGGGATTTATTTCTGAGACCTAGTGCTGTGATTTAGTGTTAAGACAGTGCTGTAATTTAGTGCTGAGACCTATTGCTGTGATTTTGTGCTGAGACGTAGCGCTGTGATTTAGTGCTGAGATTTAGTGCTGCGATTTATTGCTGAGACTTTGTGTTGTGATTTAGTGCTGAGACCTAGTGGTATGATTTAGTGCTGATACTTTAGTGCTGCGATTTATTGCTGAAACGATGCTGCGATTTATTGCTGAGACTTAGTGCTGCGATTCATTTCTGAGGCCTAGCGCTGTGATTTAGTTCTGAAAATTAGAGCTGTGACTTTTGCTGAGACTTAGTGCTGCGATTTAGTGTTGAGACTTAGTGCTGGGATTCATTTCTGAGACCTAGTGCTGTGATTTAGTGCTGAGATTTAGTGCTGCGATTTAGTGCTAAGACTTAGTGCTGGGATTTATTTCTGAGACTTAGTGCTGAGATTTATTTCTGAGACTTAGTGCTGAGATTTATTTCTGAGACATAGTGCTGGGATTTAGTACTGAAACTTAGGGCTGCGATTTAGTGTTGAGACTTAGTGCTACGATTTAGTGCTGAGACTTAGTGCTGGGATTTATTTCTGAATCGTAGAGCTGCGATTTAGTGCTGAGACTTAGTGCTACGAATTACTGCTAAGACTTAGTGCTTAGATTTATTGCTGAGACTTAATGCTGCAATATAGTGCTGAAACTTAGTGCTGGGATTTATTTCTGAGACCTAGTGCTGTGATTTAGTGCTGAGACTTAGTGCTGCGATTTATTGCTGAGACTTAGTGTTGTGATTTAGTGCTGAGACCTATTGCTGTGATTTAGTGCTGAGACTTAGTGCTGCGATTTATTGCCGAGACGATGCTGCGATTTATTGCTGAGACCTAATACTATGATTAAGTGCTGAGACTTAGTGGTGCTAGTTATTGCTGAAACTTAGTGCTGCGATTTAGTGCTGAGACCTAGTGCTGTGATTTATTGCTGAGACTTAATGCTGAGATTTATTGCTGAGACTTAATGCTGAGATTTATTGCTGAGACTTAATGCTGAGATTTATTGCTGAGACTTAATGCTGAGATTTATTGCCGAGACTTAATGCTGAGATTTTATTGCTGAGACTTAGTGCTGAGATTTATTGCTGAGACTTAATGCTGAGATTTATTGATGAGACTTAGTGCTGAGATTTATTGCTGAGACCTAGTGCTGTGATTTAGTTCTGAAACTTAGAGCTGTGCCTTAGTGCTGAGACTTAGTGCGGCGATTTAGTGCTGAGACTTAGTGCTTGGATTTATTGCTGAAACTTAAAGCTGTGATTTTGTGGTGAGACTGTGCTGTAATATAGTGGTGAAACATAATGCTGTGATGTAGTACTGAAACTTAGAGCTGGGATTTAGTGTTGAGACTTAGTGCTGTGATTTAGTGTTGAGACTTAGTGATGTGATTTACTGCTTATTGATAGTGCCGTGATTTAGTGCTGATGCCCACAGCTGTATTTTTTGCTGAAACTGATCTCTGAGTGCATATGCTGCTAAACCTGGGTCAACGCCCAGAGCAGGTAAGCAAGCACCCGAAACGTTACAAATAGAAATCAATAACCCTGATGGCATGGCATCCGTGATATTATGATCTTTAATGGCGCTCTCAGTTGATATCACTAATCAATAACCGTTTTCATATTGCCAGTCGGTCTCTTGCCATTGTTAAGAGATCAAAGGCTTGCACTGTTCCACAAAATAGTCTACCATATTTTGTATGCCATAAATTGTCTCCCCTTGCGTGGATACATGCCCTGTGTGAGACTTTATAATGTTCCCAAATAACTCATGAATATTCTGTAACCGTCCGCAGATTTGTTACAGGGGGGAGAGAGAGGAGGGAAGGAGACAAGGAGATAGGGGCATTTTGAGGTTTGCAGTTTATGGCGCAAGGGGAGGGGTTTATTACATCATCCGCTGGGATTGGGGTCAATTGTGACCACATAACCTATGCCCCCCTCCCCATAGCGTTGTTGCTGAACCGTAGCGGTGTAGATTAAAAGTAGCATTCTAGATGAAGCGTACGTTGTAGCTGAACTGTAGCGTCGTTGCTGATCCGTAGCGTCGTTACTGAACCGTAGCGTCGTTGCTCAACCGCAGCGTCTTGCTGAACCGTAGTGTCATTAGTGAACTCTAGCGTCGTTACTGAACCGTAGCGTCGTTGCTGAACCGTAGCGTCGTTACTGAACAGTAGCGTCGTTGCTAAACCGTAGCGTCGTTACTGAACCGTAGCGTCGTTGCTGAACCATAGCGTCGTTGCTGAACCGCAGCGTCGTTGCTGAATCGTAGCGTCATTGCTGAACCACAGCTGTGTAACTGAAACCGTAGCGTTGTTGCTGAACCGTATCGTCTTGCGTGCTAAACCGTAGCTTCGTTGCTGAACCGTAGCGTCGTTGTTGAGTCGTAGCGTTGTTGTTGAACCTAGCGTCGTTGCTGACTTGTAGCGTCGTTGTTTAACCACAGTTTTTTTAGATGAAGTGTAGCGTCGTTGCTGAACTGTAGCGTCGTTGCTGAACAGTAGCATGATTGCTGAATCGTAACGTCGTTGCTGAACCGTAGCATCGTTGTTGAATCGTCGCGTCGTTGCTGAGCGGTAGCATCGTTGTTGAACCATAGCGTCGTTGCTGAACAACAGTGGAGTAGCTGAACCGTAGCGTCGTTGCTAAACCGTAGCATCGTTGATGAACCGTAGCCTCATTGCTGAACCGTAGCGTCATTGCTGAACTATAGCGTCCTTGCTGAACCGTAGCATCGTTGATGAACCGTAGTGTCGTAGCTAAACCGCAGCGTTGTTGCTGAATCGTAGCGTCGTTGCTGAATCACAATTCTGTAGATGAACAGTAGCGTCGTTGCTGAACCGTAGCATCGTTGCTGAACCGTAGCGTCGTTGCTGAACCGTAGTGCATTGCTGAACCACAGTGGTGTAGCTGAACCGTAGCGTCCTTGCTGAAGCGTAGCTTTGTTGCTGAACCGTATCTTTGTTGCTGAACCGTATCGTCGTTGCTGAACCGTATCGTCGTTGCTGAGCCGTAGTTTCGTTGCTGAACCGTAGCTTTGTTGCTGAACCGTAGCTTATTTGCTGAACTGTACCGTCGTTGCTGAACTGTAGCGTCATTGGTGAACCGTGGCGTCGTTCCTTAACCGTAGCATCGTTGCTGAATCGTAGCGTCGTTGCTGAACCACAGTTTTTTAGATGAAGCATAGCAACGTTGCTGAACCCTAGCGTCGTTGCTGAACCGTAGCGTGATTGCTGAATCGTAGCATCGTTGCTGAAGCGTAGCATCGTTGCTGAATCGGTTGTGTAGATGAACTGTAGCGTCGTTGCTGAACGGTAACGCTGTTGCTGAATCGTAGTGTCATTGCTGAAACACAGTGGTGTAGCTGAACCGTAGCGTCGTTGCTGAACCATGGCGTCGTTGCTGAACCACAGTGATGTAGCTGAACCGTAGCGTCGTTTTACTGAACCGTAGGGTCGTTGCTGAACCACAGTGATGTAGCTGAACCATAGCGTCGTTGCTGAACCACAGTGATGTAGCTGAACCGTAGTGTCGTTGCTGAACCATAGCGTCGTTGCTGAACCGTAGGATTGTGTGCTAGTAATTACAACACATTGGTTCAAGCCCCACGCTGGCACAGATGGGAGTCTTTTCAAGGTAATAATAATAACGATAATAATAATAACAATAATAATAATAACAATGATAATAATAATAATAATAATAATAATAATAATAATAATAATAATAATAATAATAATAATAATATTAATAATAATAAAAATAATAATAATAATAATAATAATAATAAAAATAACAATAATAATAATAATAATAATAATAATAATAATAATAATGATAATAATAATAATAATGATAATGATAATAATAATAATAATAATAATAATAATAATAATAGTAATAATAATAATAATAATGATACTAATAATAATAATAACAAGAACAATAATAACAATAGATCTTGAAGAGACGTGACGTACGAGACAAGTATTCCACACCATACAAGGCAAGGAGATCGATCACTGAGCACACAACGTTTGTGATTGCCAAACAGGAGTTATGTCCCCTGTTTATGCACTCATGGTCATGTGCCACAACTCACTAGTCAGTGTGTCCAGCAACTCACTAGTCAGTGTGCTGATACCAGCAACTCACTAGTCAGTGTGCTGATACCAGCAACTCACTAGTCAGTGTGCTGATACCAGCAACTCAATAGTCAGTGTGCTGATACCAGCAACTCACTAGCCAGTGTGCTGATACCAGCAACTCACTAGCCAGTGTGCTGATAACCATTCGGCAACACATTAAAAAATAATAATTTGATTTGATTCACCGACATCCACAACGAAAATGATCTTGGTTTTTTTCGTGGGATTCACACACACAAAAATTGCCTTGACTGCCCTGTAAACAGCAAAGGGATCTTTAACGTGCATAGAGTATTGTGATCTACAAACAGGACCTCCTAATTAATGTCCGTCGCCGATGGGACTAGGTGTCGATCTTGGACAAGGGAGGCAGATTTGTTTTTTTTAACTCGAGACAATTGTTCAACTGGTGGCGGGGCTAGAGCCCACAACCTTTTGGTTTAGAGGCCGACCTTGCAGTAGCTGGATCGACACATTGTCCCATCGGAGACGGGTGATAAAAAAGGAGGTCCCGTGTGCAGATCACAACATTGTGCACATTAAAGATACATTGGGTGTTTACAGGGCAGTTCAGCAAAAAATCTACCAAAAACCCTATCAAAAACCATATAAAAACCCTATAAAAAATCCTATCAAAAACCCTATCCCAAAAACCATATAAAAACCTATCAAAAATCCTACCAAAAACCCTACGAAAAACCCTATCAAAATCCTTTGAAAAACTCTGTTAAAAACCCTATCAAATCCCTACCCAAAAACCCTATCAAAAACCCTATCAAAAACCCAATCAAAAACCCTATCAAAAAACCCTATTAAAAACCCTATCAAAACCCTACCAAAACCCTGTCAAAAACCTTATAAAAAACCTACAAACCTTACCAAAAAATCCTATCAAAAACCCTATCAAAAACCCTACCAAATCCTATCAAAAACCCTATCCAAAACCCTATCAAATATCCTATAAAAAACCCTACCTATCAAAAACCCTACCAAAAACCTTATAAAAAATCATATCAAAACCCTATCCTATCAAAAATCCTATAAAAAAACCTATCAAAAATCCTACTAAAAACCCTATCAAAAAACCCTATTGAAAACCCTATCAAAAACCTATCCCCTATCAAAAACCCTATAAAAAAACCTAAAAATCCCTACCAAAAACCCTATCAAAAACCCTCTCAAAAACCTTATAAAAAAACCTATCAAAACCCCTTCAAAAATCCTATCAAAAAACCTATAAAAAATCCTATCAAAAACCCTACCAAATCCTATCAAAACCCTATCAAAAACACTATAAAAAATCCTATCAAAAACCCTATCAAAAAACCCATCAAAAAACCTATCAAAATCCCTACCCTATCAAAAAACCCTCCAAAAACCTATAAAAAAAACCTACCAAAACCCTTCCAAAAATCCTATCAAAAAATCCTATCAAAAACCCTATAAAAAATCCTATCAAAAACCCTACCAAATCCTATCAAAAACCCTATCAAAAACACTATAAAAAATCCTATCAAAACCCTATCAAAAACCCATCAAAACCCTATCAAAAACCCTATAAAAAATCCTATCAAAAACCCTATCAAAAACTTATCAAAACCCTATCAAAAACCCTACAAAAATCCTATCAAAAACCCTATCAAACCCTATCAAAAACCCTACCAAAAAACCCTATCAAAACCCTATAAAATATCCTATCAAAAATCCTATCAAAAACCCTATAAAAAATCAAAAAACCCTACAAAAACCTATCAAAAACTCTATCAAAAACCCTATCAAAAAATCCTATCAAAAAACCTATTTAAAACCCTACCAAAACCTATAAAAATCTATCAAAACCCTATTTAAAACCCTACCAAAACCTATCAAAAATCCTATCAAAAAACCCTGTTTAAAAAACCCTACAAAATCTATCAAAAACTCTCTCAAAAACTCTACCAAATCCTATCCAAAACGATATCGAAAACCCTATAAAAAATCCTATCAAAACCACAAAACCTATAAAAAATCCTATCAACAACCTTACCCAAAACCCTATAAAAAAATATCAAAAATCCTTTGTTGTTGTTTTAGTTTGTTTTCGTTTTATAAGTTAAACCTCTGTTGTTGTTTAGTTTGTTTTTTGATTTATAAGTTGAACCTTTGTTGTTGTTTGTTTTGATTTATAAGCCTCTGTTCTTGTTTAGTTTGATTTGTAAATATCTGTTCTTGTTTAGTTTGGCAAACCTCTCTTGTTAAACACTCTATTGCCCCCCCCTCTCTCTCTCTCTCTCTCTCTCTCTCTCTCTCTCTCTCTCTCTCTCTCTCTCTCTCTCTCTCTCTCTCTCTCTCTCTCTCTCTCTCTCTCTCTCTCTCTCTCTCTCTCTCTCTCTCTCTCTCTCTCTCTCTCTCTCTCTCTCTCTCTCTCTCTCTCTCTCTCTCTCTCTCTCTCTCTCTCTCTCTCTCTCTCTCCCTCCTCCCACTCCTCCTCTCCCTCCTCCTCACCCTCCTCTCTCTCCCTCCCTCCCTCCCTCCCTCCCTCCCTCCCTCCCTCCCTCCCTCCCTCCTCCCTCTCTCTCCTCCTCCCTCCCTCCTCCCTCCTCCTCCCTCCCTCCCTCCCTCCCTCCCTCCTCCCTCCTCCCTCCCTCCCTCCTCCCTCCTCCTCCTCCTCCCTCCCTCCCCTCCCTCCTCCCTCCCTCCTCCCTCCCTCCCTCCCTCTCCTCCTCCTCCCTCCCTCCCTCCCTCCCTCCCTCCCCTCCCTCCCTCCCTCCTCCCTCCCTCCCCTCCCTCCCTCCCTCCCTCCCTCCCTCCCTCCCTCCCTCCCCTCCCTCCCTCCCTCCTCCCTCCCCCTCCTCTCCCTCCCTCCCTCCCTCCCTCCCTCCCTCCCTCCCTCCCTCCTCCTCCTCCCTCCTCCCTCCCTCTCCCTCTCCTCCCTCCCTCCCTCCCTCCCTCCCTCCTCCCTCCCTCCCTCCTCCCTCCCTCCTCTCCCTCCCTCCCTCCCTCTCCCTCCCTCTCCTCCTCTCTCTCTCTCTCTCTCTCTCTCTCTCTCTCTCTCTCTCTCTCTCTCTCTCTCTCTCTCTCTCTCTCTCTCTCTCTCTCTCCTCTCTCTCCTCCCTCCTCCCTCCCTCCCTCCCTCCCTCCCTCCCTCTCTCTCCCTCCCTCTCCTCCTCTCCCTCCCTCCCTCCCCCCTCCCTCCCTCCCTCCTCTCCTCCCCTCTCTCTCTCCTCCCTCTCTCTCTCTCTCTCTCTCTCTCTCTCTCTCTCTCTCTCTCTCTCTCTCTCTCTCTCTCTCTCTCTCTCTCTCTCTCTCTCCTCTCTCTCTCTCTGTCTACCAACAACTTATGCGGTGTGCAAAGCAATGCCGAACTGCCAAGACTTTCTGTCATGTGCAAAACAATAGCAAACTACCAAGACTCTCTTATGCCATATGTAAATCTATGGCAAACTACTCGCTCGCTCATGTGTAAATCTAAAGCAATGCCGAACTGCCAAAAAAACAATAGCAAACTAAAGACCTTATGCCATATGAAATCTATGGCAAACTACCAAGTAAATCTATGGCAAACTACCAAGACCTTATGCCATGTGGCAAATCTAACCTATTATGCCATGCAAACTACCAAGACCTTATGCCATGTGTAAATCTATGGCAAACTACCAAGACCTTATGCCATGTGTAAATCTATGGCAAACTACAAAGACCTTATGCCATATGTAAATCTATGGCAAACTACCAAGACCTTATGCCATGTGTAAATCTATGGCAAACTACCAAGACCTTATGCCATGTGTAAATCTATGGCAAACTACCAAGACCTTATGCCATGTGTAAATCTATGGCAAACTACAAGACCTTATGCCATGTGTAAATCTATGGCAAACTACCAAGACCGTATGCCATATGTAAATCTATGGCAAACTACCAAGACCTTATGCCATGTGTAAATCTATGGCAAACTACAAAGACTTATGCCATGTGTAAATCTATGGCAAACTACCAAGACCGTATGCCATGTGTAAATCTATGGCAAACTACCAAAGACCTTATGCCATGTGTAAATCTATGGCAAACTACCAAGACCTTATGCCATGTGTAAATCTATGGCTTGCGCTTCAGGACAATTCCCTACGTTCTTCTCTTACTTGACTGCACTCACTTTGATTACCACCATTATCATTTTACAATAGATTTTTCTTGACGTCACCATTATCACTTTAAATAGATACACTTTTCCTTGACGTCACCATTATCACTTTACAATAGATAGATACATTATCATTTTCAATAGATACACTTTTTCCTTGACGTCACCATTATCATTTTACAATAGATACACTTTTTCCTTGACGTCACCATTATCATTTTACAATATTATTTTACAATAGATACACTTTTCCTTGACGTCACCATTATCACTTTACAATAGATACACTTTTCCTTGACGTCACCATTATCATTTTACAATAGATACACTTTTCCAATTGACGTCACCATTATCATTTTACAATATCATTATACAATAGATATACTTTTCCTTGACGTCACCATTATCATTTTACAATAGATACACTTTTCCTTGACGTCACCATTATCATTTTACAATAGATACACTTTTTCTTTGACGTCACCATTATCATTTTACAATAGATACACTTTTCCTTGACGTCACCATTATCACTTTACAATAGATACACTTTTCCTTGACGTCACCATTATCATTTTACAATAGATACACTTTTTCGTTACCAATACGATACACTTTTCCTTGACGTCACCATTATCACTTTACAATAGATACACTTTCATTTTACGTCACCATTATCATTTTACAATA